>CM055858.1:23084248-23124248 GCA_029490765.1 Euthynnus affinis
TTTAAAAAAGCTCCTAATGAAACAAAAACGATTCATTTATGAGCTACAAAAACAAACTGATATAAATAATTGATTCCTGTATCAACAGTAACTGATGATAAACCAGTTTTCTAACCTGTTTAATTTTTATTTTATTTAATAGAAATAAATAATAAATTAAATATCTGAAAATGAAATTCCAGAAATCACAAATTAAATTAAAAACAGCGTTAAATCGTAAAAAAAAAAAACAAAAAGGAAAAAAAAACTGATTTTCTTTCCTAAAATAAGTGCTCCTTCTTCTTCTTCTTCTCCATTTCCTGTTCGTCACGTTTTCTCTCTGATCTGAGATTAAAACCTCGACACTTTTCTTCCACTACAGATCAGCTAAGAAACGTCTTAGAAAATGTCTTTTGAAGACATTTAAAACAATGTTTGTTTTTAACTGTGAAGCCACACGAGGAGAGAAACTTGCCTACGAGCCCTCGAGAGACAGAAACTATTAATATAACGTTTCTCACTGGGTTCTTCTTCTGTTGTTTTCATTCTAATTTTGCCTCCTGAGATCAATTAAAGCTCAAATCTTTAATTAAAATGTGTAAAAACAACTAGACCTGTGTTCTATATGTTGTTCAGCTCAGGCCTCAGATCTGAAGTCCAACTCCTCCCATCTGAGAGAGCTGCATCTGATTAATAGTTTTCGTTTTTTTCCGTTTCATTTGGTGGCCTGTCAATGGCGTCATACCTCCTCTACCAAAGAGTATAGTGCACAAGATGCATGCGTCGGCGCCGTGTTTGTCCGCTACAATGGCGTCTAGCAAAGAGTAACTTACACACATACAAGATAATACATGGGCTTTGTTGTGCTTGTTCCACACAAACTGTTAGAAATGGACTTTTATTCAGTTTGAAGCCACATTTTCATGATAAATTTAGCTGGTTTTTAACTTGATCTTTTAGCCGCAAGAAGGATTTTAGTCATTGGACGTCTGGATCTTAAGTTATCAGAGACATAAACTGGGCAAACGTTAGCAGCAGCTCGGCTAACAGCCCCTCCAGGAAGTCCGCTGCTCGCCAAACATGGTGGAGAAACACTGATTTTTATAGGTGAAAAAATGAGTACGGAGGATTTATTTCCTTCCTTCCTTACTCTCATCCTTAATTCCCTCTATATTTCCTTATTTCTTTCATTCCTTCCCTTTTTTATTCCTTATGTTCTTCCTTCTATACTTCCTTCCTTCCTTATTTCTTTATTTCCTTCCTTCTCTTGTTTGTTCTCTCTGTCCTTCTTTACTTCCTCATGTCCTTCCTTCCCCCTTTCTTTCCTTTCTTCCTTCCTTCCTTCCTCTTTCATTCCTTATTGTGATTTTTTTTAGGTCAAACTGCTTTATTCAGTGTTTTTACTGCTGCTTGTTTAACAACCAAGACTACAACTCCCATCATCCTTTGCTGCTTCACACCGTTGTGTGTTTAAGTTCTTTTTTTTTATTGTAAATGTTCTGATATTTCTTCTTCTTTGCTTTTCTAGATGAGTCCGGTTGAGGACGTCAGAGCGCCGTCTCCCTCTGCTGCTGCTGAAAGACCCAAATCCTCCACGCCGCCGCCGCCAACAACCACCACTGCTGCTGCGAACACGCCCCCCAACCCGACACCTCCTGCTGCTGCTCCGTCACTGAACTCTGATCCTACTTGGCTGAGTTCGCTCAAGGCTCCGACGCCCAACATGAGCATCATCATGACCGCCGCCGCCGCCGCTGCAGCGCCGGTGTCTAGCTCCGCCCCCAGCCTGCCGCCCACCTGTGCTGCCCCGACGGATAAAACAAACACCCTCTCTTACGCGCTGGCCGTCGGCGCTCCTACGAGTTCTCCTCCCTCCGCTAAACCTCCCTCCGTCCCGTCCTCCGCCAGCCTCTTCCCCCTCCTCCCCCCCGCCCTCCCCGCCGCCTCCTCACCTCCGGTCCCACCCGCCTTCTCCTCCTCTTCCTCCTCCTCTCCTCCTCCTCCTCTTCCTCAGTCATCCTCCTCTCCTCCTCCTTCCTCCTCGGTGCCGCCGCCCACTTTCATCGCCCCCATCGCTCCCTCTCCCGTCGCCGCCCAGGGCTTCCTCCCCCGTTCCTCCCCCTCCCTCCCCCGCTCCCCGAGCCCGCCTTCCTCGGCCCAGAGCTCCTCCTCTTCGTCGTTTATCCATCATCATCCTCCTCAAGTCCACGAAGCGCCGACACAAACAGCAAGTAAGAAAAACCTGCGAGTGAAGTTTCAGCTCTAAACTGTGACACCATAAAAGTTTCAGGTTTCAAAATAAATGTATCAAAAATTAAAGAATAAAAACCTGACTTTTATTTAAAATGAGACGCCGTGTTTGGACTTGAAGCCTTTTATTTTGAAATGTAAACACGGCTCCTTCCTGTCCGATCGATATGATTGATTGATGAGTCTCAGCAGAAATTTAAGACTCTTATTGTGAAATCTTGTTTTTCAGGTTCTTTGCCAAACATCGGAGCTCCTCCTCCGGCGGCAGCTCAGACCCTCCAGACTCCGCCTTCTCTGGCCCAAAGCCAGACCCGGATCTCTGTGTCCCAGACCCAGACCCAGACCCAAAGTCAAGCATCTCTACCCCAAAACCACATCTCAATGCAGACCGAGGCCCAGCCGTCTCTTCCTCACCTGCAGTCCCACACTGAAGTGCCACAGAACCAGATCCAGAGGCAGGCAGACCTCCAGCCCCAGTCTCACCCAGCTCCAGGAGGATCCTTCCCCCAGACCCCCCAGACCTCCCAGCCCTCGGTCCCCGTCTCCTCCTCTCTGCCTCCTCACCCCTCCCAAGTCCCCCATCCCTCCCCCTCTCTACAAACCCAGACCCCAAACACCCAGACCCAAACGGAGACCCAGACCCAGACCCCTCCAGCTCAGGCCGAGCCTCAACCTCCGTCTCACCCGCCCCTCCCTCCTCCGCCCCCCCACCCCCACCAGTCCATCCCAGGAACCGTCCCCCTGCAGCAGCTGTCCCAGCTCTACCAGGACCCGCTGTACCCCGGCTTGCCGCTGGGAGAGAAGGGCGACATCGTGCCTCCCCCCTACACCTTCAGCAAGACCGGGGACGACCTGCCCCAAGGTGAGCCGGCGGGGCTGCGGCTAATCAATCAATCATATATCGATACTGATTAATCGTTTGTTCTGTAAAGAGACGACGAACAGATTCAGGTTTTTCTTTCGAGACGAAGAAAAGCAGAAAAATCTTCTAGTCAACTAAAGAAAAACTGAATCGACTAAAATTGTACATAATCTGATACGTCACTATGAGACGATATTTGACCATAACTTTGTGATAAATGTTCGTTTTTCTTCTTCTGCAGATGTCAACGTTCTGAGGTTTTTCTTCAACTTGGGCGTCAAGGTAAGAAAATAAAACGTAGATTTAATTATCTACGAATCTTAAAATAAACTGAATTCTTGTAGATTTGAAGCTCGTTTATCGTTACTGAGTTTATTATCAAAGTCGTCTAACGGCGCTGAAATGTTATATTACATCTTTGACTTTACACACAATACAGAGAAACCTGCATTTATAAATCATTAATTTACTGATACAATATGTTCCTGAGTTTATATTTTTCATATTTGTGTAACATCGTCAACGTTACACATCCAGAACTGAAGAAAAAAAACAACCAAATCTAACAAATAAATCAATAAAATGATGGAAAATGTATGTATTTATTTTTATTTTGGGGAAAAAATGTTAGTCTGGACTGTTTCCTGTTTAACGTTTAAAGCATTAAAAACGGCAATTTTACATTTTTAAAGCTCATTTTGACCCGATCCTGGTCACATGACCATCGATCCGGTTTACGCAGATTTATCTGTAACGATGTAAATAAATAAATAAAGTTCAGTAAAATGTTGTTGTTTTAAATATAACTGCTGACGACCCTTCGTCTCGTCTCCAGGCGTACAACAATTCGTTTTACCCGCCCTACATGTACCTGCTGCCCCTCCAGCAGGCCTACACCATGAACCCCAAACTCCCCTCTCGCTCTCCGTCCCCGACCCCCCACTACCCCCCTCCCAACCCCCCCGCCAGGCACCAGGAGGTGTTCCCGCACCCCCCGTACCCTCCCACTTCAGCCTCGGTGGCGCCTCAGTTCGACCCCCATGTTGCCACGCAGGCCCCGCCCACTGAGCCCCCCCATCCCAGTGAACCGGCAGCCCAGAACCCGGCGGGGTACCCCGTCACCCAGCCTCCCCCCCACAGGATGCCATGGCAACAACACCAGCTGCCTTCAAACAGAAACCCCAGGAACCCGAGCTTCCCAGTTCGGTACCCGGCCCCGAGTCCACCGTACCCGACCCCGCTGCCCTCTGCTCAGGGCTACCACCCAGGTCAAGGTTCAGGACACCCGCTGTACCCCCCGAGCATGCCCCCATTCCCCCCATATCCATCTTCAGCCACCCCTGAGGAGCTCCAGGTGAGCCACGGTCCAATGGAGACGCTTCACACCGGCAACGCGGGCCCCGTTCCCGGACATGGGCCCGGACGAATCCCCGGTCCTCTGGAGGGTTCTGCCACTGCTAACGTGGCTAACGCTAACAACAGCAGAACAATGGTGGCTCCTGGCGTATCGAGTTTTGGTGCGTTTTTATTCTACAACTTGAATATTATACAAACCAAAAATTAAAAAACAACAGGAATTCTGGGTAACGGAGTCTTTAAATGTTTTTCTTTCCTCCATCAGGCCTGAAGAAGGAGCAGGGAGAGAGCCTGACGAGAGCCGTACTGCTGGTCGACCCGCCACTCAACAACACACCCATAGTACGTACCGCACACACACACACACACACACACACAATCAGAATCATCTAAGAATATCACTATTATTAGTAATAATAAAAACGTAGTGAAAGTACATTTACTAAAGTACAGTTTTGAGATACTTGTACTTGAGTATTTCCATGTGATGCTACTTTCTACATTTCAGAGGGAAATATTGTACTTTCTACTCCACTACATTTATCTGACAGCTTTAGTTACTTTTCAGATGAAGATTTGACACAATGGATAATATAACAAGCTTTTAAAATACAACACATTGTTAAAGATGAAACCAGTGGTTTCCAACCTTTCTGTCTTTTGACGTCTTACAAAAAGCAGTGTGTAGTCGGGGTCACATTTCACATGTCTATGAGTTGTTAACAGCTCCACCAAATAGTGATTTTCCCCTCTAAACTTCTCACATGCTTTCATTTCAATAAATGTTCAAATGATCCAATATTTCAGCAAAAATCAAAGATTAGAGAAAAAGTCCAGAAACTGAAAACAGATTTTAGTATCAGAATTTGTTTTTTCTTCCTTCCTCTCCCATTAATCATCTTATGACCCCTCAGATTTATCTGCTGACCCTTTGGAGGGCCCCGACCCCTAGGTTGGGAACCAGTGGACTAAACTAGCTAACTGTATATAAAGTAGTGTAAACTAGCTCCACCTCCAGCAGCTACAACAGTAACATGCACACAGCAGCTTCACTCCTGAATCCTGCAGCTTGTTTCCACTCAGATCCAGCTCTCTCAGATGGGAGGGGTTGGACTTCAGAGCTGAGGCCAGAGAAGCACAGCTGATCTCTGACAAACTGCAGTCACCAAATGTCAATAAAGAATAAATTATGCAGATAAAATGTAATTGAAGTCCAAAAACTGATTAATCATCTCACGACCCCTCAGATTTATCTGCTGACCCTTTGGAGGGCCCTGACCCCTAGGTTGGGAACCAGTGGACTAAACTAGCTAACTGTATATAAAGTAGTGTAAACTAGCTAAAATGTAGTAAAAATCTGTTGTCATCCGTCGTAGGTCGCCTGGGTTTCTGAGCCTGAAGGCAAGGATGTCTCCATCCCCATGACGACCATGCAGACTCCCAGCAGCACCTCGGGCTCCCCAGGACGTTATGACCTCATCCCCAAGAGGTCCGTCGTCGCCCATGGTGACAACTTCCCGCCCCGCATGATGTACCGGAGCCAGCACAAACCAGCCAATCACAGCAAACAGTACACTCCGCTCGAGGCGGGTTTCCCGACCGCTGCCGCCGTTGCCATGGGAGAGGCGCTGTCGGTCGGCTGCAACACGGACGACGCCTGGGACGAGTCGGAGGGGTTCAAACCGCCGATGTCCAACCATCACAGAGGCCATAAGAAGATTTACAGAGGAGCAGTAGGAGGAGGAGGTCGGGGGAGAGGTGGAGCGCACAGGAGGAGGGAGCCGGGGGCGGGGCTTCAGTTTAGCTCCCATCGGGGGCGGGAGAGGGGGTACTAGCTCTCGACCAATGAGAGGAGAGGACACAGGTGTTTGATTTTCTTCTTTTCGCTCTCGAGGTTTTTTTGGTTTCTTTTCAATCGTCCGCTTCCTTTTTTTTGTTTGTCGTCCAATCACTTTCTGTCACCGCTGGGAGATGCGATCTGATTGGTTGACGTCAGAACGCTTAAAAAAAAAAAGAAAAGAAATAAAAAAAAGAAAAGAGTCGGAAAATCAGAAGCTGCGTTGTTCAGTGCGTCTAAATGTGCTAGCTTGTTTCGGGGGAAAAAAACATGAACACTATCCAGATTCTCTTCGTCATTCGCTGATAGCATCATTAGCATAGTATGCTAGTAAGTTTACACATAGCATCACGTCCCTGAACCCTTCGCCACGCCGAGAACGTCAAACTCAGTGTTTGTTGAGGATTATTTACAAACAGCACAAACTTTGCCACCATGTCGCTGCAACGCTAAAAAAAACCAAACCTCTTTTTGAGTTTTGCACTCTGAAGTCCGATATGTCGGGACGTCTTGTTGCGTTTTTTCGTAAAGAAGGAATAATCCAACATATTTGGGAATTACACTCTTACAACACTTTGTTGCCAAGAGCTACATGAGAAGATTGACGCCGCACTCATGTCTGTACGTTAAATACGACACTACAGCTAGCAGCTAGTTAGCGTAGCTTAGCGTAAAGCCGGGGAAAGAATTGTTTTTACACTTATTTTTTGTTCGGATTAAACGGATATAACGTGTTAATTGAAGGTGCTGGCAGGTTGATTTTGTTTACCTTTAAGATTGAGGCTAATGCTAAGCTAAGCTAAGCTAACTAGCTTCTGTCTGCTGATTCATATTTATCGTACAGACGTGAGTGGCGTCGATCTTTGATCTCGGCTCTCTTAGCAAGAAAGCTAATTAGCATCAGACTTTGTAGCTTCCCTTGAACGTAGATGAAGAATCTTTTCTCACAGCTGCAACGATTAATCGATTAGCTGCCGACTATTAAATTAATCACCAACTATTCTGATAATCAATTAATCAGTTTGAATGTTTGTTTGTTTTTTAAGGAGAAAAATTCTCTGATTCCAGGTTCTTAAATGTGAATATTTTCTGTTTTTTTTTGTCTTTTATGACGGTAAACTGAATATTTGAGGACGTCGTCTTTTGTTTTGGGAAACACTGATCAATATTTATTTTTCTTCTTTATTATCTGACATTTTACAGACCAAATGACAAATAATTCACAGTTGCAGCTTTTCTTTTTTTGTGTAATTAAAAGTTGTTTTTTTTTTACTTTTTTCAATATATTCAAAACACAAAAGCACTTAAAACAGCAAAAAGTAACAAAAGGCAAAATGAGATAAAAACATTTTACTAAAAACTGCAAAAAACTAAATAATTGTAGGAATATTTACCACCTGTTAGCTTCCTTTATTTATATACATCAGCAAATTAAACCAAAATTCATCAATTATTATTAATTAATCTGTTGATTATATTATTGATTAGTTGTTTGATCCATAAAATGTCAGAAAATGTTAAAAACGATGATGAATGTCTTGTTTTGTTAGTTTTTAGTGACATAAAACACTAAAAAAAATAGAAAATATTCACATCTGAGAAGCTGAAATCAGAGAATTTAGACTTTATTTAAAAAAAAATAAATAAAAGATTATCAAAATAGTCGTCAGCTGATCGGTTAATCGATCGCTCGTTGCCGCGCTACGTCTGTCGGCACTACGAGCTAAAAACAAAACGAGTCGTAAACAGACGAAGAGGATTAAAGCGTAAAAATCCGATTTAACGTCTCCGAATCCGATTTTGAAAAAAAGCTTTACGAGTCGCTCGCTGCTACGAAACTACGGCCGCGTGTATAAATAAAAATATATAAATATAAACACACGCGCGGCGCTCCGATTCAGAGCGTTTAACTTGAAAAGAGTTCGAAGCGTTCGGACTCTTTAGGTTTTAAATTGTTTGTCGTGCTGCTGGTTTCACGTCCGTCTGTGATTTTCATGTTTATCTTTTTTCTTCGTTGTAGATTTTGATTTTTTTTTTTTTTTTGTCGTCATCTTTGATCAACTCGTGCGATCCAGTGCCTTAAACGTCTGCCACCTTTTTACTTTTTTCTTATCTCCGTCTTGAGTTTGAGAAACACTGCTGTACAGAACAAAAAATAATAAAAACGCTGTTTGATGTCTGTTTGGATTTTTCTATGCGGTTGAATAAATAAAAACTTTGGTTCAAATGGTTTCTGCTGCCTGAGTTTCAGTTTTTGTCTTCCAGCAGATCACATGACATCATTACCCTCGAATCTGATTGGCTGAAAGGGAAAGAATGAATGAAGACAGCGGAGTCTCAAAAAACCCACAAACACACAGGACAGCGAAGCTCACACGACAGTTTGTGTATAAATTTAAATAAATTTGGATGAAAACTGCAAAAACTTTTAAAAACACACATTTGTAGATTTGTTACATATTATTTAAAACATTTATGAACTTTAATTTCTTTATGTGGATTTTTTTTACATTTATAAACGATAAATATTTGTGTTTATTCTATTAATCCTGAAAAACATCTGAGGATCTTCTGTGTTTTTTCACTGATATTAAGATGACACAATAAAGCTGAAACAGTTAATTATCAGAAATTATATTGACTGTTATTAATGATTTAATTTAAATATTGAATCATTTCTGCAGCAAAAATGCCAAACATTCAGTCAGATGTGAATATTTGATGCTTTTGTTCGTCATAAATGAAAATAAACTAAAGTTTTTAATATTTTAACTTAAGTTTTAAGGAGTTGTGACGCCATTTTATAGACTAAACTGTTAATATTAGCAAGTTAAAAGACCTTAATTTAAATTTATTGTACAATTTGAAACCGTTTCCTAAACCAAAGGATACAAAAAATGACATTTGTTGAGTAAAATAAAATATAAAAAAAGGTGTTATTATGCATGAAGTCATTTATAACCCTTCAATGCAGCGTTTCCCAACCTTTTTATTGACTTGCAGATAAATTATTTGGTCAAAAACTCTCCATATGTTATAAAATACAACATTTCTACAACCATAAACTGGACGTTCTCACCGTTCATCAAAGAAATATCACAACACAAACACTAAAAAAAAAACAAAACAGACAATCAATGATCTTCTGAGTTGACCTGAACGTCCCTGAACGCCACACAGTCACCGCAGACGCAATAAAAGAAGCGAGTCGGCCGTCAGGTAGCATCAGGTTTTTATTTTATTGTTCTGTAAATGCATGAATGTTAAAATATGCTGCTTTAATGTCGCTGGCTTGTGAACGCAGCCCGGTATGTACAGGCCGACTGACACAGAATGCAATGCACTTTTATTATTTTTAAACATTTCACAACATTGCTTGCTATTGAACGCAGCCTGGTACATAACGGCTGATGGGTTGGTTGTATTTTTTTTATTTTCTTCTTCTTTTGTGGTTTTTTTTTGTTGTTGTTGTTTAAAATGATTTCAACACTTCCGCTGTTTCCTCCCGGCTGGTCGGTTGGTTGGTTTGTGGTGATGGTGAGAAAAATAAAGTCACGGCTACACCTTTCTTCATTGTGAGCGCTCCTCCCTGAGACGCCGCCGCCGCCGCCGCCGCCCCGTCAGTCTGTCCGTCCGCCGCCGTCATGCGAGCGTCGCAGGGAAAAGTCACGGTTGGTCACGGAGCGGAGGGAGCGGAGTCTTAGTCGTCCAGGAAGAAATAGTTCCCGCTCTTCTTCTGCTCCGTGTCCTGAGAGGAGAAACAAGACGGGTGAGTCTCTTTAAATAAAAACTTTATTGACACACGGAGGCGTTTACAGAACAGTCAGAATAATAAAACAAACAAATATTTAAGATTGTAGATGATTTTATATTTCACTCCACTGTTGTAATTCCTATAAATCTCCAGCAGACGTCAGTAAAACTTTCTGATTTTCATTAATTTCCCTTTTTTAGTGTGAAAAACAAATTCTGACTTTAAACATTAAAGGACGTCTGATGGATCTAAAAAGACAATGAATTAATCTGCTAATAATATATTTAAGTGTTTGTTTGTTTATCTAAAGCCTGATGTGTTTTATTCATTTCTATGTTAAAATGTTAAAAGTTTGTTTTAAATCAGTGTTGCTGCATATTTTAAAAAAAAAAAAAAAATTAATGTTTTCTGAATGTTTGAAACCAACGTTGACGATATTAGTCGATATTTTTGTATCAATATACTCATTTAAACTCTTATAAAGTGATGAAATTGATGGTAAATGTGATGAACTTTGTCTCACTGTGAGGATTTTAATTTAAACTTTATATTTTAATTACTATTTGCTCTCATTTTGACAACATTGTGTTAACCATTAAGACTCTTCTGGTTTATTTTCCTCATTAAGACACAAACACGTTACAGTTTAAACAGTCACTGAATTAAAAACATTATTTTATCCTGATTTGATCAATTAAATCGACTAATCGTTGCTCCGTTAGTGATTTAACAAGATAAAGTAACATTTTGTTGTTGGAAGAAAAGTTTTATTTTGTATTAGGTTAAAACGAGACAAAAAAAAAAAAGTCATAATAACAAAAATTATTCTGTTTTAACAAGAAAATTAGCAAATAATTTTTTAAAAATTAAGCGAAATTTTGACTCATTTGTCCTCCGTACATGAGATCATGTAAACTTTATATTACAGGTGTGTGTGTGTGTGTGTGTGTGTGTGTTTTTACCTTGATGGAGTTCAGCTTGTTGATTCGTGGTCTGAAGTTGTTCGGGTCTCTTCTGAACGTGATCTCCAGCAGCGCCAGGAACCGGTTCATCCCCGCTAACAGACCCTGAGGACTGAGAGACGCAAACAACAACAACAACGTCAGCCATCACCGCCGCCGCCGCCGCCACAGTCTGTGTGTGTGTGTGTGTGTGCGTCTTACGTGTTAGCGGAGGTCATCTTGGAGGGAATACCGTCAAACACAATGACCCTGTCGGCCAGGTAGGTCGCCATGATGAAGTCGTGCTCCACTACGAACGCCGTCTTCTTGGCGTGGAGGATGTACCTGCGGACACACAGGTTTAAAAGAAAAGAAGAAAAAAAACGACGTTCAAAATAGCTGCAGATTCATTTCCCATCGATCGACTTATTGATCAACCGCTCTACAGGAAGTGCGAGAGGAAGGACGTAAGAAGGTGGCGAGACCTCTTGATGACTCTGGCGGCCATCAATCTCTGCTCGGAGTCCAGGTACGCCGACGGCTCGTCGATCAGATAGACGTCGGCAGGTTTCCCCAAGCAGAGCGTGAGAGCGACTCTCTGCAGCTCACCACCAGACAAGTTCTGCACCTGGAGGAGGAAGAGGAGGAAGAGGAGGAGGGTGTTAGTCATTCATCACAGCCTGATCAGAAAACATTTTATTGAAGAAGTGTCTTTAATCTAGACCTGTAGTCTGCTGGTCGATTAGTCGGTTAATAAGCTCTTGTCTAAATTCTCATTGGTTGAATAATCTCCGTGTTACTTTCATAAAGAGAAAAGTGCTACATCAACAGCTTTCCAGGATTAAACCATTATTCGGGGGGGGGGGGGGCAGACGAAGAAACTACCTGTGAAAACAGCGGGGGTGTATTCAAAAACACCCCCGCTGTTTTCACAACTTTGGACTCGCCCAAGTACATCCTAACTGAAACTTCTCAACGGTTATTGATCGTTTACTGAACGTTTTCTCCTACAATTATATCAACGAGAACCCCGCCAGGCTAAAAAATATGTTTTAATGCCAGAATTAACAACAAATATCCATCATTCAGAAATATTTAGAGGTTGGGAGTCTGTGCAGCGCTGTTCAGGACGGGAGTTAACCGTTACGTCGTTGCCTGGGAAACGAGTGTAACGAGCCGGACACAGAGAAAGTGACGGTGGATACGAGTGGAGCAGAGGAAAAGGTTAGCGGTAAGTTGTCAGTCTGGCAGTAAATGTACAGCACAGACTACAGTGTGTCAGTTAATAAATGCTTAAAAAGGTCACGTCTGTTGTTTCTCTAAGTGCTGGAAAAGTGAAGGGAGTTAGCTCCAAAGTTAGCAACGATGGGTTAGCCTAGCCTGAAGACGCTAAACGGAGAAATATGTGGCTGCTGAGTTGAGTTGCTGTGTGTGTTAAAATATGTGTGTGTGTTAGTGTGTTACTGTGTGTGTGTCTCTTACATCCTGGTCTATGATGCTTTCTATCTGCATCGGCTTCATGACGTCAGTGATGAACTGCGGGTGTGTGTAGGCGTCTCTGATCTTCTCGTGCAGCAGAGCTCTGACGCTGCCCTGCAGACACAAACAAACAAACAAACAAACAAACACACGCTTTATTTAAAAAAGTAAAAGTTTGATATAAACACGTTAAATCTTGTTAACAGACGGGTAAAAACATGAATTTCATAGATGGATACATCAAGTGACAGATCATTAGATGTTTTAAACTGAACTACAAGAATCGTCTTTTAAAACATTTTCAGTCACATCGTTGTTTTTTGTTTTTTTACATTTAACAGACCTTAAACTTGGGGCTGATGGTCTGAGGCTTGTAGCTGACGTTCAGGATCGGGATATCACCTGACAGGAAGAAACAAAGTTCAGATAAACTCAAACTGTCCTGTTAAATAAAACAAACTTTATTCTGAAAAGATAAACGTCATCGACACGTTAATAAAGAGAAAAGTTACTCTGTGATGTTATAAACTAACAACAATCAGGATTTTATAAACACTTCAAAGTTCAAAGTCAGACGTTTGTCATGAAGCTCGACTGAAGGAACGAGACGCACCGACAGTAAATAAACAAAAACACATAAACATCATCAGATAAATAAAAATCGGCACATTTAAAGCGTTCGTTCAGTTTTAGTCGCCGTCTCACCTCCACCGTCGGGTTTCAGTCCTCCAGCCAACATCCTGATGAAGGTCGTCTTCCCCGTGCCTGAAAACCACAAACACACATTAATACACAAAAACATCCACATTATTTACTTTTTAATAACATTTTCCACTACAAAAGAATCCAAAGTCGTTTTCCAAACACTTTTAGAACTTCTATCTGGATCAAAGAGTCTGATCGGGTGTCTGATCGGCTCGGACTGGTCTCATTGATCCGTCTCACCGTTCTCTCCCAGCATCACCATGATCTCAGAGTCCGTGAACTCGCCGCCTTTGATCTCCAGCGTGAACTCGCCCATGGTCTTCGCCATGTCTGGGTACTGAACGACGACAACAAACAAACATCAGTAAACGTTCAACAGGAGAGGAAGAGGAGGAGGAGGAGGAGGAAGGAGGAAGGAGCGATGAGGATCTGGACTGACCTGGTAGTGCCTGAGTCGCTTCACTTCCTCCTCGTTGGCCGTCTCCGCCACCTTGAAGACCAACGAGGTCTCGCGAAACCTGAGATTCTCCGTGGGAACGTAACCGTCCAGGAAGATGTTGATGCCTGAAGGACGAAGACGATGATGAAGATCAAACATCTTAACGAACCACTTCACACTAAAGTTAATGAGAAATATTAACGACTGAACTTCCTGCAGCCAATTAATTAATTAACTAATCAATTAAACGTCTTTTAATTGATTCTAATTAATTTGTTTTAATCTTCAGATTATAAAACAACAATTTTATGGTTTTTAATCTCAGATAATCTGATTATCTGAGTTTGTGTTGGATTGATGGACGTCAGTGTGTGTGTGTGTGTGTGTGTGTGTGTGTGTGTGTGTGTCTCAGTGTGTGTGTGTGTGTGTGTGTGTGTGTGTGTCTCAGTGTGTGTGTGTGTGTGTGTGTGTGTGTGTGTGTGTTACCCTCTCGGACGCTGAAGGGCATGGTAACGACTCCGTAGGCGCTGGGGACGCCGTACAGACAGCAGATGAAGTCGGACAGATAGTCCAACACACTCAGGTCGTGCTCCACCACGATGATGTACCTGAAACACACACACACACGTTTACTTTACAGCCTTATGAGGACACATTCAATGTTATTGATCAGTGTTATTGATCGGTGTTACCTGTCCGGAGTGATGAGTGAGCGGATGGTGATGGCGGCCTTCAGCCTCTGTTTCACATCCAGGTAACTGGACGGCTCGTCAAACATGAAACTGTGGAGGAGAAGAAGGAGGAGGAGGAGGAGGAGGAACCCGTCAGTCTCTGTGTGAGTTTAAACTCTGAAATTGAATCAGCTGTTTGTTTGTTTGTTTGTTTGTTTGCTCACATGTCGGCTCTCTGGATGCAGACGACAGCGCAGGCGAACCTCTGCAGTTCTCCTCCAGACAAATCCTCCACGTTCCTCTCCCGCAGGTGACTCAGATCTGCAACACGAACAACCAATCACAACGCAGCACTGACCGAAAAACAACCAATCACAACGCAGCACTGACAGAAAAACAACCAATCACAACGCAGAACTGACAGAAAAACAACCAATCACAACGCAGCACTGACCGCAGGCTGTTTTGTCTTTAAAACTTCAGATGTAGAAAATTAAATATTAAAGTTTAACTTTGCTCATTTAATCATTAATTAATCTGCCAGTTTGTTCAGATTAATTATTTTTATCTTCAGTTAAACTCAAAATGAAAATTTAAACGTTTATATTAAATATTCAACTTATAAAAGATAAAAAACAAAGAAAAGCTTCAAATCTTCACATTTAAGAAACTTAAGATGTGAATTAAAAGTCGTTTTGTTGAATTTTCTTCTTTATTAACTGAAGTTTTATTTTAAATCCTGTATTTTTATTTACATTCATGTTTACAAGCGTTTAGTCTTCTTCTTCTTCTTCTCTGCCTTTAATGATGTTTTACCGCCACATGAAACCATCAGCAGGACAAACAGACTCATAAATAAACATAAACAAACGTCTCCATGACGCTGCTGAAGATCAGAAACTTTAAAAGGTTAAAATCACGTTTTAATAATTGCTGCAGATTCATTTAATAATTTAACCTTCTAATAAATTCAGTTTGTTGTTTATTTATTAAACTTCTTTGTGTTTGTTTACATGTTTGTTTGTTTGTTTGTTGTGTATCTGTGTGTTTCTCACCGAGCTGTTGACAGACCAGGTCCTGTGTTTCTGTGTCGTCTTTCCGGCTCAGGATGGCCCCTACTGACCCCTGCAGGCAGAGACCCGGGATTACAACTGATCCAGAGTGTGTGTGTGTGTGTGTGTGTGTGTGTGTGTGTGTGTGTGTGTGTGTGTGTGTGTGTGTGTCGTCCTCGTTGTTACCTTGACGGTCTTTGGGATCTGGTCGACGTACTGCGGCTTGACGATGGCTCGCAGGTCGTCCTCCAGGATTTTGGTGAAGTAGTTCTGCAGCTCGGAGCCTCTGAAGTAGGTCAGGATCTCCTGCCAGTCCGGAGGATTCTGGGAAACATCGTCGGCGACATGGATCGTCAGAGAAACAAACAACAACAACAACGACAACAACATCTAACAGCTGTGATGGTTGTTGAAGGTTATTCTGTTTTAAGCAGGTTTGTGTTTTAAATAAGTGATTTTCTCCTTCGGTTAAAAGTTGAAGCGTTTCCTTGACGACGTGTCGATGACTTAATCCTGATTTAACGAACATCAGACAAATTTATTAAAAATTATGTTTAAGTTCAAACTCATCGTGATTTAAATCTGAGATCATTTAAGCTTCTAATCTTCATGTTTTTATTGTAAAATATTTGATCATTTTATGTTTTTTTACTTCAACTCAGTGAAAATTATTACATCAGCTTCAGGTCATGTGACATGAACGACGGGGGAAGTTCACCACGCGTCATGTCAGACTGAAGCTGTTTGTGTTAATCAACTGTAGAGAATCATAACGATAATAATAATAATAATAATAATGATCATTGATCTCCAACAAAGTCACGCAGACGTTTTTTTCCAGTTTTGCCGTCATAGTTTTTTTTTTTTTTTAAAGTTTAAAAACGTTTTGCTTCTAAACTTTATTCACAAACGTCTCTGATTGGTTCGTAGTCGTCGGTCGCAGCAGCAGATAAACGGTTTGATCTGATCGTCTCTGATCAGCTGCTGCAGGACGAGTCTCTGCGTCTCATTTAAGACCAACGTCACTGATGAACAACCGAAGAATTAACCGTGATCGTCAAACAGAGCGAAGCAGCAACTTTTCTGATAATCAATTCATTATTTACACTTTTCAAGCTAAAAATAACAAATATTTCTTGTTAAAAGTTTCTCAGATGATTTAAAATTAAACATTTTTTTCTGATTGTTAAAACAATTTAAAGACGTTTAAAGAGAAGCTGTGAAGGATCATTAAACCGCATCAAGCTGAGTGTTTAAATCCTCGACTCATGACCGTCACATGACCCCGGCAGTCTCAGTTCGTGTGTTCAGTTGGTCTCCGTCTGCTCCTGGACCTGGTTTAAGGGTTCAGTGTGTCTGTGATGTTCGAACACTCACATCGAACTTTCCCAGGTTGGGTTTCTGTTTTCCAGCCAGGATCTTCAGAGCCGTGGACTTCCCGATACCGTTGGTCCCCACCAGCCCCAGAACCTCCCCTGGTCTGGGGATCGGCAGCCTGCACACGTGATCACAGTGTTAATACATGACCTTTGACCCCGACAGCAGTCCGAGAGATAATTAAACATTTTTATTCCTTTAACATTAAAAACTTTCATCAGAGTTTAAACAGTTAAAGAAAAACTTGCGGTCGAAGCTGCAGATTCCTAAAAATAAATCCTAATTACAGGACTCTAAACGTTTATGTTTTAAACAGTCAGCTGCTGCGAGTGACGAGCTTCACTGCTTCAAGTTTAAAAACACATTTAGACGTTTAGTTCATAAGAATCCAATCAGATCACAAACAAACAAACAAACAATCCAGTAAACAGACGACGGTTTGTTCTCAGCAGCTCTTATTAAACACTGAACTCTCAAATTAAACCCAAAATCTTTAGTTTCTGGTTGATTTAAAGGATCAAACTGAAACATGGACTCATTTACAACGTCAGGATCATTTAAATGAAGCTACAATCACTTTATATTCTGAATATAAACGTCTATTATTTCATAATAAAAGCACAATCGGCCTTCGATATCGGCTGAGATGAAGCTTTATAATCCAGAAACATCAACGCTGCTGCGATTTGTTTTTATCTGATTGTGAAAAATAAACAAATCGTGTTTAGTTTGAGTTAAATGTTAAAAATAGAAACACAGTTTACATTTATTTACAATAAAATGTCGATGTTGAGATAAACCTGGAACTTGTGACACATTATAAATGCCTGGGTTTCTGGTTAAACAGAAATGCTTTTATTTTGAAGGTTTCCAGGAAAGGCTCAGGCCTGTTGTTTGTCGCTAACTTTAGAGAATGAAAAAACAAGTGTGCGCTCAAGATGTCGGTGCGGTTTGAAAGACGCTGCTGCGTTTCCATAGTAACAGCGTTCAGCGACGTACCGGTGCAGTTTGAAGGAGTTGGCGCAGTATCTGTGTGTGGTTTCCTTCTCCAGGTTGCTGGGCAGGTTGACGATCGACAAAGCTCCAAACGGACATTTCTACAAAAACAAGAAACAACAAAAAAAACAAACAAATCATCCTCAACGTCTGAAGAACGACGACGATATTCCAGGATTTATGACGCCAGAAAGATGGAAGTGAAATAAAGCAAACAAGAGTTCAGACTTTACACCAAACATCAGACGAAACATCGATAATTTAGTGTTTTTTTTACCTTGACGCAGATGCCGCAGCCTATACACAGAGACTCTGAGATCCAGGCAATCTTACTCTGTGGTGTCACCTCGATACACAGCTTACCTGCACACACACACACACACACACACACACACACACACACACACACACACACACACACACACGTATCAATATAAGCTGTAGAGATGAGAAATAACAACAACAACAACAATAATAACGATGATGGCGTCTTCTCCTCCTCCTCCTCACTGACCCATGCGGACCACCGGGCAGCTCTTCTTGCACTCCTGACGGCATTTCTTGGGTTTGCATTTGTCGTGGTTGACGATGGCGATCCTCGTGTTTTTATCCGCCATGATGGTGGAGGGCTGGAATGACGGACGCTAGGACCTGCGGAGCTGGTGGAGCAAAGACACGACGAGTTATTATCGTAAAAAAAAAAAAAGACGGAGGAGTTTTAATTTAGTTGCGCTGAAAGTAAAGTGTAAAATATTTCCAGCCGCATATCAACAACCTCGAGGGTTCAGGTGTGCAGCAGCTGTCCAGTGTGTTTTAAACCAACAGTCAGGAGCTCAAAATGATCATTAAACTGTTTCTCCTTGCTGTAATTATTCCTCCTGTTCATACTGACCATCAGAAGATCCTTCATAAAGTTTATCTGAAGCTAATCTGAAGCTTCGGCGTCCAAATGAGTCAAATCCAGTAGATATCTTTCAACGTTTCAGTCTTTTTAGTGCCAAAGTCCCTCTTTTTGTTTCTATACTTCCACCTGCAGCTCAACAGGGAAACACAAAGAGGAGAATTTGATGCTAAAAAGACTGTAAATGTGTCAGATATCCACTTGATATGACTAAACTCAGACTGCTGAAGCTGAATATCTGGACACATTGTTTCTACTGTATAAACGCGGCGAAACATCGTGACAGCGTCGATACCGACAAACATTTTCCATTACTGTGATTATCGTTGTTTTTCAGACGACATTGATCATCATTAGTTTAGCTACAAGTAGCCTGAAAGAGCTCAGAATGACTTTGTGTTAAACTGTTAACACCTGAGAGAGAAAACTTCGCCATAAATCGATCAAAAAATTCACAAATCCGTCTTAAACTTTGAATCCGCTTTTGTTTACAGAGTTTAAACTGTTTTTAATGTTATTTCTTATAGAGAGACAAACAAAACTGCAACATACAGACAACTGTAAGCCACTAAAATCCAAGTCTGAACTAGTTTAACTGTATTTTAGCGCTAAATAGTTGAATTTCAGGAAATCTTTATGACTATCGTGATGATACTGTTGGTGATATTAACAGGAGGAATGAATACAGGCGACTATAGACCATGAAATTCAAGGCAATCATGTTGTGAACTAGTTAACTGTATTTTAGCGCTAATATTACAATTTCATGGTAATAACGCTGGTGATATTTTAACCTACGATAGTCGTATTTGACATCTTATTTAAAGGAGATCTTTTAACAGCCAGTTATGAACAGGAGGAAAACCTTAAACCTTTTTTTAAGACACAACTTTTGAGGGCGTAAAAAAAAAACTCTGAACTCCACCAGACAGACTGACATTAACCTCATCTGGAGAGGGACAGTTGTGAGGCTCAGTCCTGTCCTGTGTGTCCACTCTGCTGAAGCAACACATTCAATTATGAACAAAAAAAAAAAAAAAAAAAAAAAAAAGGCTTTCTATGTAACAAAAGGGGGGGAGGAGGGGGGGCTGCTATACATCTAATAATACCACAAACCCTCCTCTCTCTCCCCCCTAAAAGCCTCTACCTGCACCTGAAAGCACCTCACATTTATTAATCATGATCCTGGGTTTGATGGATTATCATCTGAGGCCTCTGACAGGTGGAAATGTAGCAGCTCGGTTAGCTTAAAGGGAAACTGAGTCACACTGGAGTCCATTCAAAAAACCCTTGTATGTAATTATTGCCTCACCTCTGAATGGATGTGACCAGTGCAACGTGTTTAAAAGGCCTTTAACTGATCATTAGAGTCCTATTTTTTAATTCGGCGTACATTTCATTCATAAAAGTAGAATATATCTGGAAATAATCTGTTAATCTGTTGATCTTAAAGGTAAAAATTAACGTTATTCCTTCCGTCGGAAACGCAACGTGACGGGCGGTGGCGAGCAGCAGCAAATTAAGGTTTGTCCTTGTTTTAACCTGCCAAAATGTGAGTCATCCGTATGCCGAATGCTTTAACACGACTTGAGGATTAATTAAATGTCTTCAATCTCGGGCTGAGAGTAGTTTAGATCAGTCAGAGAGCCGAGAAAGTTTAATTGTTGTTATTTTTCGAGGGGAGTTCGGAGCGCAAAAAGAAAACGTCATCTTTTCTGGGGCCCTTCTCGCTATTTAATAACAGCTCTGTTGATCGATGTCAACGTTTAAATAAACTTTGACTGCTTGTGAGCTTAAATTGGTTCATTAATAGGTTTAAAAGGCGACAAATGAGGTTTTAATGAACCGTTAGATGCGGTTATTAGAGGTGGCTAACGGTTAGCTTCAGCAGAGGCCCAGCACTTTGACAGCTGCTCCGTTAGAGAACAACGCTCGTTTCTATGGCAATAAAAACAAAATCCGGAGTAGTACGTTAGCAACTCACCCCTCTTCGGCCCCCGTTAACCGGCTTCGGAGGAAAAAAAGATAATAAATGAGGTATAGCAACAAATAATTAGGAGTTAAACTTCTCGTTTTTTTCCAGCAACGTGTTCTTCTCCTCCTGGACGCCGGCTGGAAAGATGGCGGGAGATACGCACATAGCGTGCGACGGGGTCTCCGGTGACGTCACTGACGAAAGCGACAGAGGAAACTACAAAAGTGGGAGATTCGAAGGAGCTAAAGTAAGCAAGTCACAAACAAACACGGATTTAAACTGGATTTCATCAAACTGTCGGGCGTCTCATGTGTTAAGAAGACTCAGTGGAGGTTTGCACTGACACGTCTTGTAAGTTTGACTCGTATTTATGTCGTAAAATAAGTTTTATTGGATGTGAGACTGTAAGCAGCGAATAAATGTTAGCTGCTAGCAGCTAGCTCCGCTAAAACTTTATTTACATGTCCAGTTAAGAAAATAACTTACGACTTATTATTCAAACGACATCTTCCCCTTTTTAAAAGTCCTCTTAAATAATGAACATGTTTGATATTTCCTGTGTTTCCCTCCTCCTAAATGCAGAGTAGAGTCATTACAGTGTTTAAAAATGTGGCTTTTTATGTAAATAATGTTCAGTTAGTTGTGTCACTTCAATACCGAATTTTATTTAAGGTACAAATAATTATCATAACCTCTTAAATCAGATGCTGTGATTTATATACATCTTGGAAATTTACAAGGAAACTCAAAAATGTCAGATTTTTAAAGGCAGTTTGGTGTTATCTGACTAATTTCTGAATAAAAATGGAAATAAAAGCGGCTAAAAGAGCAACAAGCATTCACTAAACTTGTTTTTATCTCTCCTGGTGTTTATAGGATGGTCACCTCCAATACTGGCATTTATATACATCTTTAAATATGCAAGAGAACATTTCTGTGACACTTTATGTTTGTTGATTCTCTATTCCTAAATAAAAAGAGGATATCAAAACATAAATAAAACGTTTTAAACAGTTTGTTGTTACCTCACTAACTTAGTTAAGGGTGAAGTTTTTTTTTTTTTTTTTTATAGGATGGCCACCCCGAGCAAGACCCCGCCTGGAGCCGACCCGAAGCAGCTGGAGCGGACCGGGACAGTCCGGGAGATCGGCTCCCAGGCAGTGTGGTCCCTCTCCTCCTGTAAACCCGGTCAGCTCCCCCCAAAAAACCCTCGATGTTCAGTCTGATGTGTGTGTGATGAATCTAGACTGACGTTGTTTTGAACTCGTGTGCAGGTTTCGGCGTGGATCAGCTGAGGGACGACAACCTGGAGACCTACTGGCAGTCAGACGGATCCCAGCCGCACTTAGTCAACATACAGTTCAGGTGACGGAGGGTTTATTTACTCTGAGCGTCTTTAGGACGTCTGAGAAGTTAGAAAACATCTAGGAGAATCTGTTTTCCACTTTATTTCAGACATTTTTATGTCAGGATCTTGTATGAAAACCTGCGGAGAATGGCATGTATTTCTATTTCTCGTCATTTGATTCCTCTTTTTTTAAATCTTATTATTGATTTCTGTTGTTTCAAGGAGGAAGTGAAGCTCTCTGTATCTTTCTACTTGTTAAAGTTGATTGATATAAAACAAATTGGCAATTATTTTGATAGTTTAATCATCATTTTAATAATTTTTTTTAAAGCAAAAATGCTTAAAATGTGAAGTTGCGGCTTCTTGAATGTGAAGATTTGAAGCTTTTCTGTACAAACATGATGTTTTTAAACTGCTGTTCAGATAAAACAAGACGTCACAGCGAGTTCTTTGAAATTATAAAAGGAATTTTTCACTATTTTCTTACATTTTATAGACAAAATTAATTGAGGAACATAAACAAAGCTGCCGTCCTGATCATCTGTAACTGTGTGTCTCTCGCTGCAGGAGGAGAACGACGGTGAAGATGTTGTGTATTTATGCCGATTATAAATCAGACGAGAGCTACACGCCCAGTAAGATCTCCGTTAGAGTGGGAAACAACTTCCACAACCTGCAAGAAATCAGGGTAACATCTCTTTTTTTCTTTATTATTATTATATGATCGTCTGTCCTGGAATAAAAGCTCAAATCCTCTTCTTCCTCGTCTTCATCTCTCGTCTCTGCAGCAGTTGGAGATGGTCGAGCCGAGCGGCTGGATTCACATCTCTCTGATGAATCAGGTAAAAAAACAACAGATCAGTTTCTTTTCACTTCGCTGTGTCTGAACTTTATTCCCTTTTTAAGATGAGCTGCATCAAGACAAACTAAACAATAACAAATAAACAGAAACAAACCAGATTTCACAGCTTTTTTTATTTATTTCGCGCCTACGAGCTTCGTGTGTTACAGCTTTGATTAGAGCAGCAGACGTCGCCTCCTGCGGAAAAGATACTGGAGGTTAAATCATAATTAAGAAAGTGTCAGATTTCTGTCAGCTGGAGGTAAATATTAGTTTGTCTGATGGGTCTGTTATGATGATGAGGTTCATAAATTTAATGCACAGCAGCAACTTAAGACTTTTATTATCAGTTAATTTGCTGATTAAATTCTCGAATGATCGTTTTGTCTATAAAATGTCAGAATATTGTGACAAATGTCAGAGGTCACGTCTGATCAACAGTCTAAAAATATTAAATTTACTTCCATATGTGACAGAAAAACAATAGTTTGACTAATCAATTATTAAAAGGACAAATTATTCTTCACAGATCTAAACAAGAACCTGCACATTATAGTTTAAAAAAACAAATAAATAAAAAATAATATATGTGTATGTACACTTACCATCCTAATGACTAACAACTTTTTTTTTTTTTTTTTTTAAATAATAAAAAAAACATTGACATGAATATTGTGACAAACGTCAGAGGTCACATTTTGCTTATTTTGTCTGAATAACAGTCTTAAAAATCTTCCAAAAATATTAAATTTACTGTCATATTTGACAAAAAAAGGAGCAAAAACTCCCAACTGGGAAGTTTGGACTGAAACCAAATAGTTTGATTAATCAATTATTAAAATGTGACAAATTATTCTTCACATTATAGTTTAAAAAATAAATAAATAAATACAAAAAATATTATAATTCAAATGAGCTTTATTGGATCAGAAACCTGCATCGCCAAAGCAGCACAGAAAATTATAAACATTAACAGATGATTTAATAATTATACAATAAATATAAACAATAATATTAAATACAATATAATAAGAAGCATTTTTACAGATTTAATCAATATAATATAATTTAATAAATATACATATAAACAAACACACACACCATCCTAACAAAGAAACTAAACTGGAAAACTAAAAAATAAATAACATAATAAACATTTTGACCTGAGTATCAACCACCTTCAGGATTCAGGTGGGAAGTTTCCGCCTGTGAAATTTTAGCATGACGGCTCAAGTTTGTCCGTGTTTGTTTGTTTTCCAGCGGACGAACGAGCCGATCAGCACCTTCATGATCCAGATCGCGGTGCTCGCCAACCACCAGAACGGCAGAGACACGCACATGCGGCAGATCAAAGTCTACACGCCGGTGGAGGAGAGCTCCATCGGGAAGTTCCCGCGATGCACCACGGTCGACTTCATGATGTACCGCACGATCAGGTGATCCGGGCAACTCGACGCCCTCCGCGACCTCCCGGAGAGTTTTTCTGGGGAAACGGACACTGACATCTGGAGCCGCCGCCGTGCTTCTGTTGAATCCGATGTGGTGCATCCTCGATCGACTCCGTATCGATTACGGAGTCGATCGGCTTTTGTGAAAGTTCTGATGTTTTAACGTGAAGCTGCCGATATTTGATGTATTTAAACGTGACTGTGACGAACAGTGTTTGTCTGTTCAGGATGGGAAAAGCCTCTTTATACGAAACCGATGACACTTTAAAGGTCGGCAGCCTAATAAATCTTATTTGTTTTTCTCTACTTGTGTTTAATTAACGATCATTTCGGAGGACGACGACGCCAACTAGACATCTGATGTCTAATAAAACAGCAGTGTTTCTCATTAGAGAGCTTTAAGACTGAATAAAAAGTGTTTATAAATGTTATTTTCCACCAAACAATTCATTCATTTTTCAGATATTATGGAACAAACACTGTAAGGCTGCAACTAGCGGATATTTTCTCAATTAATCAATCAGATTTTGGTCCCAATATTCATCCTCTAATGTCCCAATCAACAATCCAAAAGCCAAAGACGTTCAGTTTACTGTCATTAAGCACTAAAGAAACCAGAAAATATTCACATTTTAGTTTCTTCTCAACTCTAAAGAACGATTCCTCAAAACGACTCATTGATTATCAGAATAATTGGTGATTAATTGTCTATAGATCAGCTTATCGTTGCGGCTCTAAAGCGCTACGACATTATAGCGCAGAAGAAAAGAAAACAAGGTCCCGTAGTTCAGTGAGTCCAACACCAGTATGGCGCCCCGATGGTTTCCAGTTCAAGAAACAAACTCCCTTTGACGATAAATCGACTCTGCTGGGTGATAATCAATCGTTTACAAATTTTGCTAATTGATTCATTTGGTTTTTAAGCAAAAATGAACTAAATACGACGGTTTCAGTTGCTCAGATTTGGGTCTTTTGCTGCTTTTTCTCGTCTTACATCGTCGTCGTTCGGACAGAAGACATTTGATGACGTCACTGCGGATTCTTGGAACTCTTTATATTTGTTTAGAGATCAAAATGATCAATAGAAAAAGTGATTGGAAGATTAACTGATGATGAAAATAATCGTTAGTTGCAGTAAATGTTTGGTTTGGTTTTTGTTTTAAACGATAACAAAACTTTATTTTTCTGGAACAGTTCGGTTACCGTGACGTCGACTCGCCAACCTCTTCGTATACGACCGCGATGACGCAACTCGGCCTGTGAGAAGACCATGAGCTGTGGTTTAAAAGCTCCGGAAACCAGTCAGTCAGTTTAACACGAGTCAAAGAGAGTTTTTGTTTCAGAGGCTTTTCCTTCATGATGAGAAGAAACACTGAACATCTACTTTTATTTTTTTGTTGGCAAGACGACGTAAAGATGTTGAACTCACGTGTTTGTTTGTTGTGACGTTTGAAGAGATTTGGAGGCTCTTGAAAGAAAAAAACTTTAACATTGTGGTTTTTGATATGCAAGTAAAGCACATCATACAGAAGATCTGGATCTGGACTACATTTAGTTCTGTTTCTGATGTTTGGGTCTAAAAATGTTTCTGAGCGGTCGACGTTCAGGTGAGTTCGGTTCGACGCTCGTTTTCTCGACGCTTTGCTGCGTTAAGAAGCCAAAATGTTGGTCAGTTTAGAGACTTCTTGTTCATGAATGTCAGAAACCCAAACTGCTCCGCGCCTGCAGACGGTCTCTGGTCTTCATTTGTTCACCGAACGACGAATTAAACGAGTTTCAAAGCAACACGGCTGCAAATGTGATGTGTCATTTGAAATCAATCCGATCCTGTTATCAGCTAAACTCACAGTTGTTAGTGTTTCTGATGTCAGCGGGTTCGGTTTGAAGAAGAAAAACCCCAAAAGAGGATTTGGTGAGTTTCTGGGAACGCTTTAATGAGTCCACGTCTGAACTGGACGTCGTCTCCAAACTCTGCTGCCCTCTGAAAGTCCAAAACCAGCATTTAAGCAGATCAGAGAAACTGGTCCATCAGTTCCAAATCATAAATCTGAGACCTCTGGTTGTATCTGAGGTCTTTGTCTTGTTTCATCTGGTCTTGGTTTGCCTGTGAGGCTCCCGGTTATCAAACAGCCATGTCTCTATCCCCTGTTTGAGAAGACAAGATGGTACAGCTTGATGTTTTCTGGCTCTGTCACCCTTTACTTATGGAAGGATCCAGAACAGTTAGCATGTTGTGGCAGTTTTCAGTTTGAAGAAGAAGAAAAACCAAAAGAGGAGTTTGCTGAATTTCTGGGAACGCTTTATTGAAACCTTGACCAAAGAAGACCAATTTGAGAAACGCGCCCTGGTCTAGACGGTGTCTCGACTCCTCTGAAGCCCTGAAAGTCCAAAACCAGCCTTTAAGCAGATCAGAGAAACTGGTCCATCAGGTCCAAATCATAAATCTGAGACCTCTAGTTGTATCTCAGGTCTTTGTCTTGTTTCATCTGGTGATGGTCTTCATTCTGGTCTTGGTTCACCTGTGAGGTTCCTGGTTATCAAACAGCCATGCCTCTATCTACTGTTTAAGAAGACAAGAGGGTACAGCTTGATGTTTTCTGGCTCTGTCACCCTTTAACATGTTGGGAAAATCACTGAAAAGACAGTTTCTGCCGCCAAAAGAGTCGATTTGCAGGACATTTGAACGTAAACCTCTTTGTAGTTTTCACGGTGGTCCAAGAGACTTTCAGGTTTTCTGACTTCCAGGGTCCTCGAAGAGCGTCGCAGACTTTCAAACCTCCAAGAAAAAGGTGGTTTGATGAGAATCCAGTGACGTCCAGGTGCTTGGAGGCAGGTTGCAGACACTGTCGAGGCTCCTACAGGTACGTTCACGGGTCTTCAGAGGTATTTTTTAAAACTGCCTCGGTTCTGTGAGACGTTCAAGGACCTCTGAGGGTTCACGGTTTTTCAAGTGTGTATTAAACGCAGTTGGTTTCGGCCTCCATCGCTGACACTGAAAGGAGGAGTGTTTAAACTAAACCTGGACTGTCCTTTAAGAGGTTTTAACAGCATCCAGAGGTCTTAAAGAAACATTTAGACCAGGTTTTCATATCAGTGATGGAGCGCTTTGATTTAAAAACATTACCTCGTTATTTCTGTCAGCGTCACATTTTCTAATCAGTTCAGTATAATTACAGCTGCTGTTTTTAATCATTTCTGTGACTGAAACTGAAGCGAATTATTAACTGACACAAACACAGACGCACATAACTCATATCTACAGACGTCTAAAACACCAAAATAAACACAAAGTGTCGAGTTACAGGCAGAAAATATCTAATATAATATCGAATTAGTGCTGAAGAGACTGAAGTCACAGATTACTGCAGTTCAGTGTTTTAACCACTAGATGGAGCCACATAGACGATAATAAACTGTATTTAAGCAGCACAAACTGAACAAACATTAAGTTTAAAAAGCTCATCTTAAAGAAAAAAACACCGATAGATTGATCTGCAGCTGTTTTACTAATCAATTAATCACTTTAGCTAAATATTACGACGGTTCCAGTTTATAGAATATGAAGATTTACTGTTTTTCCTTTTTCATGTGACAGTTTGTTGAATATCGTAACGTTTTGGACGCACAAAACAAACAATTAGAAACATTAAAAGTCATTTATCTTCATTTATTTTACTTTGAAAATCATTTAAAACAGTAAATTTAATCAGCAATTCAGTTTTAAGCAACTTTTTATTCACCTTTTGTAACTTGACTGAGCATCTTAAAGGACGTTTTTTTGGTTTAATTTAAATCAGAGATGCAACAATTAGTCGATTAATCAATTAGTTTCAGACTATTTATGATAATCAATTAAAGGTTTTAATTTTTTAAGGAAAAAAGTCAAAAATTTCTGATCCCAGCGTCTCAGATGTGAAAATATTTAATGACAGTAAACTGAAAATCAAAACAAAACGTTTGACGACGTTTTTATGGATCGAACAAAAACTAATCAATAAAACAATCAGCAGGTTAATCAATGAAAATACTCGTTAGCTGCAGCTCTGATTGAAGCAAAGAGAGAGTGATGATGATGATGGTGGTGGGGGGGTCTGATGGGAAATCCTCCCTGGTTGCCATAGTAACTGAAACTACTTCAACCAATAAGTATCGCTCTTAGTTGAATTACATTGATCTGATGTGTGTGTGTGTGTGTGTGTGTGTGTGTGTGTGTGTGTGTCTCTGCCTCACACAGTAAAACACATTTAATCTGGATTTACACTCTTTTTTTTTAGTTTGAACATTTAATTTGGCAACAAACACAAAAACACGCTGTGATACTTTCATCATCATCGTCGTCTCACGTTAACGAGTTTCAGCCGGATGTTTTGATGTTGTGTTTTTACCGTCTGCTACTTAAACCGAGAGCTTTTTTTAAAACTTTATTAGCCACTTTAATCACACACAGCAGCCAGAGTGTGTGTGTGTGTGTGTGTGTGTGTGTGTGTGTGTGTGTGTGTGTGTGTGTGTGTGTGTGTGTGTGTAACCTACATTTTATTTTTCTAGTCCACACTGAGGGGTTGATTGATTATGTATGTTCAGCCTGTAGCGCTGTGTGTGTGTGTGTGTGTGTGTGTGTGTGTGTGTGTGTGTGTGTGTGTCAGGAAGCACAGAAGACTTGTTTCATCTCCTTCCTCCTCGCCGCTCTGAGCCATGATCACACACACACACACACACACACACACACACACACACACACACACACACGTCTGTAGAAAGAACAGAGACTTTTACTGTTTTTGGGGTTTTTTTATTGTCAGATGTTGTCGGTTGTTTTTACTGAACTGAAGTGTTTCTGTTATTTTGTCCACCACACACACACACACACACACACACACACACCCTGAGACAGAGTGTGTGTGTGTGTGTTTTATAAAGAGAGTGAGAGGAGTGTGTTTGTGCTTTTAGTGAGATTAAATCAGCCTGATAGTCCTCCTGCTTTATGTGATGCCCACAGCAATTACATTAATAGCTCACACACACTCTGACGTGTTTCTGGACTTGTGGGAACCTTCAGCGCAGAAACCTGAATCTCAGTCTGACCTCGAAACCGAAGACTCGAGTCCTCAAACGGACGCGACGACCAGACAAAAATGTCCTCATGTCCCCCTTAAAGCGCTTCTCTTCTCAGAAATGTCCTGATTTTCAGAGCAGATGACGTCGTTTCAGCCGCTCGGCGTCTCGATCAAAACAACAACAGACGGTGTGAAGCAGCAAGGGATCATGGGAGTTGTTGTCTTGGTTGTTAAGCAACCAGTCTCACCGGGATCCAGCGTTAATCTCCAGAACAAACGTACACGCAGAACAGAAAACGGTCAGAAAGTTGTGTGGAATTTTTAAAAAAAAAAAAAAAAATTAAATTTCTTTAAAAAAAAAAAAATTTTTAAAAATAAGAAAAAAATAAATAATTTAAAAAAATAAAACAAACAAATAAAATTAATTAATTAATTAATTAATTAATTAATTAATTAATTAATTTAAAAAAGAATTAAACTACTAAAATTAAACTACTAAAATTAAACTACGGATGCTTCTGTCCCTCAATGGCCGCCATCTTGGCTACGTAGCGGAAAAAGGAGGGGACACTTTTCAAACAGGAAATGGCGGCCGGGTACGTCGTAACTACGGTGAACATCAACACATTATACTAATGTAAATTATACATGTGTATTTAGCGCTAAGCACCAATAAACTGCTGTCAGATAAAAGCCATCAGTTTGTTTTTGGGTTGATTTAGCGCTCTGTAATGATTTGGTAGCATGAACGATAACGAGAATGCTAACGCTAGCTAATGCTAATTTGCGTTTTTTATTTCCGGTAAGTGCACAACAGCGGTGTTTGATTTGAGACGACACTACCCAGTCAAAATAAGCACAGTGTACTAACAGAAGTCTGAGATTTGAGACGCAGCTTAAGTCCGATCTTCTCTCTTTTAGCTCCATTTTTGGTCTCCACCAGCTCCTGAGGGGAAATATCTGGCTCTTTAGCCGCTAAATGCTCCGCTACGTTCACCAGCTAGTCTACAGCTAACTGTGTCTGTTAGCCGTCCTGCTGCACGGCGGCTTCTTACAGCTGCTGTGTGCTGTAATGTCTTCATTAGCCAGAAAATGTCACGTTATAAAACTCTATAAAACTGTCAACTCTTTAAAGAAACGTCCTCTCTTCACAGTAACGTCCTCATTGTCAACAGTTTTCTCTCTTTTACGCTTCGTTTCGTTGCAACATTAATTTTTCTTCACTTTCTTCAAACAGTTTAATTTTCCAGAAACTCGACCTTCACAAAACGTCCTGAGTCGTCCTCGAGGTTTCACAGAAAGGTGATATAAACATGTAAGTAACACACACACACACACACACACACACACACACACACACACACAGCGTCCTCGGAGCTTCGTGTGTGTTTTAACCTTCAGATGAGAGTCAGACTGTAAAACGTTTGAAAAGATGCTTTAATACACACATTACACCTGAGTGTGTGTGTGTGTGTGTGTGTGTGTGTGTACTCGATGACTACAGCCGGCCCTGAGGAGGATTCACTATTGTGCTGTCAACAAGCTGCAAAGCCTCATGGGTAATAGTTGAGAGGCTTTTCAGCTGTTAACTGCACACACATTTAGTACAACTCTCACTTCCTTCCTTTCCTTTCCTTTCCTTTCCTTTCCTTTCCTTTCCTCCCTCGTTTCCTTCCCTTTCCTCTTGTTTCCTTTCCTTTCCTTTCCTTTCCTTTCCTTTCCTTCCTCTCCTTTCCTTTCCTTCCTTTCCTCTTCTTTCCTTTCCTTTCCTCCCTCTTGTTTCCTTTCCTTTCCTTTCCCTTCCTCCCTCGTTTCCTTCCCTTTCCTCTTGTTTCCATCCCTCTTCTTTCCTTCCTTCCCTCTTCTTCCCTCTTCTTTCCTTTCCTTTCCTTTTGTTTCCTTTCCTTCCTTCCCTCTTCTTTCCTTTCCTTTCCTTTCCTTTCCTTTCCTTTCCTTCCCTCTTCTTTCCTTTCCTTTCCTTCCCTCTTCTTTCCTTTCCTTTCCTTTCCTTTCCTTTCCTTTCCTTTCCTTTCCTCCTCTACCCTTCAGCCGTCCTGCTCGTTACGTTCAGATCTCAGATTCGTCGGCTGCGTATCAAACCCATAAAACCACTCGGTTTTCTTTCATGTGGTCGCAGGAAGCAGGAAGAAAACGATCCAGATGTGCTAAACGTTCACATCTGGATCCAAACTGACGTTCATTCAGGGACAAAAAAAAAAACATCCACTGTGAACTTTGATGTTTTTACTTTAAGAAGACTTTTTATTGATCAGTTTCATTTTGTTTTAACTTTATTTTAAATCATTTTATTTCTTGTGTTTCTTCATCTCTAATTGTTCTACTGTTGACATTTATTTATTTATTTATTATCTTGTATTTCATCTGTGAAGCTTTTAAATTGTTCAACAGGAGCTAAAAGACACTGAAGAAACAACTAAACAAACTAAAAATGTGAAACTTTGATTATAATTTAAAGGAAGAGTTTAATGAAAGGAGGCTGTTAGCTTAGCTTAGCTTAGCTTAGCTTAGCATAAAGACTGGAGACAGAGGGAAACTGCTAGCCTGCTTCTGTCCACAGGTAAGAAACTCCAACTGTCGACGTCTCTGAAACCGACTAAACATCTTTTATCTCTTTAATAATTTAATTTAAAACAAACTAATTAAAACGTTTAAAAACATTCAGTTAAAACATCAACTTTAAATCTGATGACGTTTTTTTCTTTTTTCCCCCTGAAGCTCCTGATGATGAGGACGCGGCCCGCTGCCCTCTGGCACCGTTACCGTGGCAACCTCCACATCAGTTTCTGGGCCAAACAGGCTGGAAACACACACACCCTCTCTGTGTGACTGCGGTGAGTTTCTTCTTCTTTTAATAAATTCTCTTTTAACTCATGTTTCTCGGAGGAAGCTTCAGACTGACGGCGGCGTTTCTCCTTCGGAGCCGCTGGCGGTTCGCCGCCTCGCCCGAAGGCGTTTGTGAATCTGACTGATGAGTCATTAGAGTCAGAAAAGGTCGCTGGACTCGAACCAGGAGTCCTCTGCTCTGTAAACTGGAGCTGATTAATAGAAACGACTCGATTTAACTTTCATTCGTTATTAATTTGGTCACTTTATTCAAACTGAATTATTTTTGTTTTTCTCTCATTCAGATTAAAATAAATGTTCTTCCTGCGCTAAAACTATAATAATAATAATAAAACTATTTCTGTGGATCTTCCAGATTAAATTAACTCTTTAACTTCTAAATAAGTGACTTTGATGATAAATTATGAGCGTTTCCTTCCTGTCAGCTCGACTCAAAAGTCTGATTTAAACAGTCAGGAGCTCAAATGGTCATTAAACCTGTTTCCTTTCCTTCTAAATGAATCCAGTAGATATCTTCCAACGTTTCAGTCTTTTTAGTGCCAAAGTTCCTCTTTTTGTTTCTTTACTTCCACCTGCAGCTCAACAGGGAAACACAAAGAGGAGAATTTGATGCTTAAAGACGATAAAAACCAGAACAAACAGGAAACATTTCACTCGTAAAGCAGAAAGACAAAGATGTAAAACCACTCAGCATTTTTATAAAACTCATCTTTATTGATCCTTTTTTCATCCCTCCATCCTCTCGTTCCACCCAGAACAATATTTTTGTTTTTTCTTTATATAAAAAAAAGCTGAATATTTACATCCTCTGTGTATTTACAGTATTTTACATGATTACATCATCAGGACAGCGTCGCCTCTGCGGAGCCTCACACCTGCAAAAAAAGGTCAACTTCCAGCCTGAAATACCACTTGTTGCTAGGGGGAAATATCACCCGGATCTCTGCTTATTGGCTGGAGGTGTTGCCTAGCAACCACAGCTTATTAGACTAATATCTATCTGGTAAGGGGAGCCGCTTTAAATTATTTATCTTTTTTTTTTTTAATGTTTCATAAGCTCAGAAAACGTGTGAGGTGACCGTTTAAACGAAGTTTTGTTGTTTTTGTACGGAAGCAAAGAAAAGCCAAAACTAAAGCTGCAACAATTAATCTATTAATTAATTACTTATTATTATTATTTTGATAATCAATGAAGCCTTTAATTTATTTATTTTAGTAAATATCTCATGCTTGCAGCTGCTTTTCTCCGTTTTTATATCATTTAAAACTGAATTTCTTTGGTTTTTGGACGATAAGACGATACAGTGGAAAACAAACAATAATAATAATAAAAAGAAACAACGAGTGATTTAGTGTTCAGTTTTCCTGTCTTTGTTATTTCTAAAAGGTCACAGCTGCTTAACATCCTTTTAAACAGTTCAATCAGTTTAACATAAAAAATGTCTGCAAATAGTCAAAAATGTGTCTCACAAGCTCGAAGCGACATTTTTAAAGTAGTTTGTTTTGTCCAAAATCCAAAGATATTGAATTTCCAACAATATAAAAAAAGAGAAAAGCTGCAAATATTAATATCTGATAATCTGAAATAAATGTAAACAGTCGAATAAATTGAATATTCGACTGTTTCGGCATTTTAAAAAAAGTCAAATTTCTACAGTAAATGGACAAATATCTATTAGTTGGGTCATTTTTTTAGAGGCCTGAAGAAGTTAAATTAATCACAAGACGAAAAGCAAAGATTAGAAAACAAGAAGAACATCATTTTATGTATGTAAATGTTTTTGTTTTTTTTAAAGTTTCAGGTTGAGAACAGCTGCTCAATCCTTTACTGACCGATAATCTAAATATTAGAGATCGTTTTTATCTATTTAAAGGTTCAACGTGACTCCCAGTAGTGTAAAAAAACAGTGAGGGACCTAAAATGGAGACAATTTGTCAAAGTGAATGTTTTTTTTTTTTCTACATTTAAATTTCACCCGTGGCAGGAATAAGTAGTACGAGGACCTGACGTTACGTTAAAATCGAACCATAAATCACCAAAACACACGAGTCTGAGTGATTTTAATGTGCAGTAATTAGTATTAATCCCCCTCAGCTCGAACACTAGTGAGGGTTTTAAATGTTTTGGGGTCTTGCAGATGTAAGGCTCTGGTAGCGGCTGATTATTTCTAAACAGGTTTTTGGGGGGAAACTTAACTTTTTATTCCCAGAATTCAAACAGGTTTAAACCGGCTGAAACGGCGTCCGGCGGTTCGTTCAAGTTTCCCCCCCCAAAAAACCGACACGTGTTACAGTACTGCAGGGCCGAAACACGAATTTAATGGCAACGGAGACGATTATAGCGGGAAAAAAACGACAAAAACAAACAAACAAACATCCACTCTGCTGGTTTGAAAACAAAACTGACTGAAAACGAGGTTGTTTTTTTATTTTCTTGAAGCGACGTCGTTTGTCTCCGTTGCCTCTAAAAGCGTCTCTCTGGCCGTCACGATTTGGTACGATTGGATTGGTTGGTTTTAAACAGCGTCGTTGACCGTCCTCATTGGTTAGCAGCAATAAAAAGTCAATGCCCTCCTCTTCCTCGTCTCCCATTGGTTACATTCAACCATCAGCTTGACCTGTTTGTTTATAAATCCGTCCGAACTTCCGTCTTTCTTTCGAGGCGTCATTTTATATCCATCTGTGTCTGTTAAACATTCACTTGTTGTCATAGAAACCATTTACATCCATGTTTCAGTCTGTCGTTTGGCGCCACAGCTCCCGGCTGATGGTCGTTTTTAGTCCGTCCAGACTGCGGCAAACAGTTTGTTCTTGTCTTTTTTTTTTTTTTCTAACCGTTATTTGGTGTCGACAGAATCAGTGCAGCCGTGTTTCGTCGTCCTCGCGCTTTTATCTTCGTCGTTTTTGGCTGTTTTTTTTGTGAATTTGTGTTTCCAAGGGGTTTTTTTTTGAATTGTTGAATTGGAAACAGCCAATCAGGACGTGTCGTAACATTCATACCTGTCTTGACTGTCGGACAAACTGGATCCAGTCGTGACTTTGGTCAAAAGAAGTCAGTGTTTCCTTTTTTTAGAAAATAAAAGTCCTTTTTTTTTTTCCTCGTCGTCATCGCCATCCTTTTAGCTTTGTTCGATGACATCACTCCCTCCTCCTCAGTCCGTCTCTTTCTTCCTGTCGTCCAGGTCGAAGTCCAGCACCAGCAGTTTGGTTTCCTCTGTGCCGTTCCTGCTGCCAGCGGCGCACACCAGCCGAGTGTCGGACGCTCTGATTCGCCAAACAACGCCACCTGTCGAAAAAGACGACGTGTGATTGAAGTTAAAGTACATCAGTATTCAGAGCTTGATGTAGTTTAAGTATTGCAGTAAACTACTGTTGTAGCTGCTGGAGGTGGAGCTAGTTTACACTACTTTATATACAGTTAGCTAGTTTAGGCCACTGGTTCTCAACCTATTTATTAACCAATTTATTCTTTATTTGGTGACTGCAGTTTGTCAGAGATCAGCTGTGCTTCTCTGGCCTCAGCTCTGAAGTCCAACCCCTCCCATCTGAGAGAGCTGGATCTGAGCGGAAACAAGCTACAAGAAGAAGAAACAACTTTCTGATATCTTTAATTTTTGCTGAAATATTGGATCATTTGAACATTTATTGAAATGAAAGCATGTGAGAAGTTTAGAGGGAAAAATCACTATTTGGTGGAGCTGTTAACAACTCATAGACATGTGAAATGTGACCCCGACTACACACTGCTTTTTGTAAGACGTCAAAAGACAAAAAGGTTGGAAACCACTGGTTTCATCTTTAACAATATGTTGTATTTTAAAAGCTTGTTATATTATCCATTGTGTCAAATCTTCATCTGAAAAGTAACTAAAGCTGTTAAATAAATGTAGTGGAGTAGAAAGTAGAAAGTAGCATCACATGGAAATACTCAAGTAAAGTAGTAGTAGTTACTTTCCACCTCTGGTTTTTACTAACATACGCTCAGCTGTGATGTAATGATGATGTCGTTACCTGATCCTCGGCTCTGCAGCGCCACCACGTCCCGCAGCCAGGCTCCGGTCCGCAGGTCCCACAGTTTGACCGTCCCGTCGTCGGAGCTGGACAGAACCAGACCTCTGCAGAACTGCAGACACGTCACCGCCGACTGGTGCTTGTTGGGACCTGAAGGAGATGCATCATCACACTGTGACCTCTGACCTCATCACCACGGCGACCACCAGTCTCACAAACGTTTTCGTTTCTTGGAGCAGCATCGTCCATTTTATTTATTCTACTGTTTCTCACCAAATATCTCAAAGACTATAAATGATAAAAACATCAAATTTGGTAAAAATGGTCGTTACATGATCGCCCTTAACCTGTAAAAAAATGGCACCAATAGCGCCATCATGTGGCCAGTTATGGACGATTTTGTGTACATTGAGTTTCTGCTAATAAGTCATGACTCATGAGGCGTAGAAGAAGAAAAAAGTTCTGTAAATCAAACACTCAAATATATTCAATCTGCAATGATATAAAACAAAAAAGGAGAAACACTCACATTTGAGAAGCTTTAACCAGAGAATATTTGACATTTCTGCATGAAACATGGCTTAAATATTTAACTGTTTATCAATATAATTGTCAATTAGGTTTTAATTTAAAGGTTTGAGCTGCTGGTGTGTGATTAAGTGACCACTAGGGGGCAGAAAGAAACAAAACCCTCAGACATTTTTGGGCTTATCGAGTTATTTTGCTTCAGTAAGCATCCAGCAGAGTTTTCATCCCTCTGGAGTCGAGCACAGTTTAGCAAATACTTCTTTTCTTTTTGTGAACATACTGTGTCACTTCCTGTTAGTATAAAATGGTTTTAAGTGTGTTAATTAGTATGTAGAGCTGCAACATTAAGTCGATTAATTCAACGTTTTTTTAAGCAAAAATGACAAAAAAAAACATCCTTGAATGTGATGAAACAAGACCTTTAAAGATCTTTTAACAGGTTTTTTATAGAGAAAACATTTACTGCGGACAGTTTTTCAGATTCATTTCCCTTCTCTTGTTTCTCCTTCATCCCTTTATTTCTGTTTCCTGTCTTTCTGGAGGACTGCAGACCCTTTTTGGTGTTTTTAGCGCTGAGTCAGCAGCAGCAAAGATGGATCACACACACACAGTAACTCTCAAACCTCACGCTGCTCTCATTGTTTTCCTCCGACACGTAACCTCAGAGGAATGTTATTGTTCTCCGTCTCTCTCTCTCTCTCTCTCACCTTGCAACGTGTGCAGACACTGTCCCGTCCTCACGTCCCACACTCGGACCGTGGAGTCGGCGTTCCCGGACACCAGGATGTTGTCGCGTAGCTCCATGCCGCTGGTCAGCGACTGGTGGCCGGTCAGCGTGTGGACGCACCCACCTGGGGAGAAAACACACGCTCGGTTTAGTTGTTGGACAAAGCAGCGATGTACCATGATGTGCTGCGGAGATATCTTTGTTTCAAAAAAAAACTGGGAAATCTTGATAAAAAGATAAAAAGCAGTGTTGTTGTTATGAGAAGTGGGAGTCGTCTTATCTTACAGGACGAGACAATGACGTGTTCAGATGATCAGATATCGTTTGTGAATGGAGAAAGAACACAAACAAGTCTGTTTATAGTAGTTTTTTTTTTTTTTTTTAAGAGTCAGTCAGCTCTCGGAGAGTTTTGGTGGTTCAGGAGTTTCTGATGTAGACGGTTTGTGGTGTTCTGCGTATTTCTGGCATAAAGCATCAAATACGACTCATAGACGAGGAACAAAACCACTTTTTTTTTTACTTATTTAAACTGATGTAGTTCTGTTTGTGTTTTTAGCCACATGCTAAATAAACACGTCCAGAAACTAGAAGATGTCACCTTTCAAACGAAGCCTCGTACATCGTGCATCATCTTATAATTCTTCTGTTATAAGGTTTTCCATTTCGGTATGCCAAATAGGCGGGTGGACGTTAAGGGGTAAACTATTCACCTGAACAGTTAATGAGGTTGTATGTGGTCTCATTGTAATCCTTGACCATCAAAACATGGAGGTAGACGCCACCTTTTCTGTCTTATCATGTTCGGTTCGGGCGATACGCTGCAAAATACGTAATCCGGTTATGGCGGAAAGCAAAATGGCCGCCACAGACAAGCGTACAAGTGTGCCAAGTTTCAAAAGTGAACATGATTTTTCACACATATCGCCCGGACGATGAAGACTCTGCTGCAGGAGGAATAAATCAATGAGGAGCGAAAATGAGTTTGTCCGTCAAACAGCCGATAATTACAGCCGTCAGAGACGACGACGAGCAGCTTCAAACCGAGACGCACGCACGTCTGAGAAAAACACTAACTGTCAGAAAATCATCCCGGTGCTTCTAAACAGGCCGACAGGAGCGAGAGCGTGTGACTGACAGACGGATGTCAAGTTTTAAAAGACGGATTCACAGAAAATCTTTCAGTTCCTCCGTATTAGAAGAGAAAATGTTAAATCCAAATTAAAACTGTAATTTAGCCTTTAACGTTTATCTAAAACTAAACTAAACCCTCGACTTTAAACACAAGTTAGACCCAAACTTATGGGAGAAATCACAGAGGATCCAGTGTGAAGTTCAGTGTTGCTGTTTGTACAGCGAGCCGCGTGCGTCACAATCACTCTAATCGGCTTCTTTTTAATTAATTGATCATGTCTGGGGAGTTTCTTTCAGTCTTCTGAGAGTTTCAGAGATGAAAGCCCGAGTTCTTTATCTGCTTTTCCTCCCATAAGATTTTTTTTTTTTCCTCTCCGCCTCCGTCTTAATGAGAAGTAAACGGTTACGCTGACCCCGTGAGTCCCGCAGCTCACCTTTGATCAAACCTGTCGGCAACATTTTCAGTCTTAAAATCTGCTTTTGGCTTTTAAAAAGGAAGAATAACATCAAGGTATAAGTTTCCATTTCAACAAGCTCCAAAACAACAGTCAGGATTTTTTTTTTTTTTTTTTTTTTTTTTTACCTCTGGCTAGCAAACTAAACCCTTTAATCTTACTTTTAGGGGTTTGTTTTGTTTTCAGAGGTAAATTAAGGAGTAATTATGGTATTTGAAGGGGTTCTTGTTTTATGGTGTATCAGTTACGATCTACAACAACAACTGAATGACACTTATTAATGTTATATTGCATTCAATAGCAACACTGAACAAGAAAATGTGAGTGAAAAACGTCAGCTGGTTAGCTAGTCACAAATAAAAATATACAAAAAAAGCCACTTTTGTTTATATATTATATTATTAAAGAACAGGAGGCTGTGCAAAGACACATGACGAGTTATTAATGCAGGTTTATCTTTAAAAAAAACAAAAAAAACAAACAGAGGAGTTGCACTGAAAGTAAAGTGTAAAATATTTCCAGCCGCATATCAACAACCTCGAGGGTTCAGGTGTGCAGCAGCTGTCCAGTCTGCCTTAAAACAACATTCAGGAGCTCAAAATGAACATTAAACATGTTTTTCTTGCTGTAATTATTCCTCCTGTTCATACTGATGATTAGAAGATGCCTTCATAATGACCTTACAGTGGAAAAATATCCCATAATGTATGTCCTTCCTCTCCTCTTTGTTTCCTTCCTTCCCTCCCCTTACATCGTCCTTCTGTGTAAAAAATGTATTTAAAACTTTATGTGAAGCTTCAGCGTCCAAATGAGTCAAATCCAGTAGATATCTTTCAGCGTTTCAGTCTTTTTAGTGCCAAAGTTCCTCTTTTTGTTTCTATACTTCCACCTGCAGCTCAACAGGGAAAAAAAAAAAGACTAAAACAATATCTGAACCTTTAATTTGGTTTTATGAAAGCAGCACTGGTTAAACTGACATGAATGAACGTTTACAAAAGAGCGTGTTTAAAAAAAAAAA
>CM055858.1:23729248-23961748 GCA_029490765.1 Euthynnus affinis
ATATCAAATAACTCAATGCTGCTGATCAAATTGGATCTCCAGGACACCCTGCAGCTGCGTCACATGCTTTACTACACAGCTATTTCCATAATGACGTCATTGCTTCCTCCTCTCTGCGGCTTTGGACGAGCTGCTGCTGTGAGCAGAAGGAGATAAACAACATCAGTGGCTACGTTTATATTAAAGTTATTATTAATCATCAGTGATAATCTGTGAAGGTTTTACTCAGATTAAGATGTTTCTTTGTAGAACATTTCAATCTGTTTCAGAGCAAAGTCTTTAGCACCTGGCGTAAAACAGGTGAACCAATGTGTTTGCTGCAAACTGCAACAAAAATATAGTAAGTTGCAGTTGAACTGACAGATACATGGTTATATGTTAATATGTGTTCACATCGTTTACATCTTAATTGGAGAAAAACCTTTTGTAGACTATAGACCAGACCGGCACATACGGGTACTTCACAGCACCATGGCTGTGCGCCTTTTTCAGGGGACAGAAAACCTCAGATCTTATTGATATTAATATAATTTGACATGTGTTTAGCTGAGAACTTTGACACAATTGTATGTATTTATTTCATATTAAACAAGCCATTATTTTATAGACATGGCTAGTAAATATTTTGCTATCTTGCCTGGACCAGAACGTTCACGATATCTTAATAAATTAAAGTTGACTGGTCAGCCATCTCGCAACTTCAACACAGTGACCCGACATTGCTTTTCCTGGACATCTACACCTATATTTTTTAAAGTTTAGCACTAAGTCTTAACTAGTAAAGACCAGTTATGTCACTCTCTTTGTTATAAAAAAGTGACATTTCCAGTTGTGACATGTTTCCCGTCACATATACATGGGAAGACACTGCATCCCATAGCTTCCCCTCCTTATCTTGTCTCCAGATACTTCCTTAAACACTTGCAGGAGTGTTCTTACCTCTGTTCTTGTCTCTGTATATGAGCCCCAATAAGATGGTGGACAGCAAGTAAGGTATTCCCACCACTAGGTGACACATGAATCTGGAGAAAGAAACTGAACACGAAGCTGCATCTGGAGCTGGAGATGAAGGTGGAAGAGAAGCTGTGAAGAGAAACAAATTCTTACCCACTGAGGTCACAAACAATGTGATAAAGAACTGTCCCATTAAGTAAAATAAAGAAACTCTGGCATTTCATTATTGTTGTTCTCATATGTGCAGAATATTTGCTAGCATTAGTCAGATTTATAGAAAACATTTATCTCACCTTCAACAGCCAGCCAGCTACTTTTTGATTCTACACCAGAAGAGGAGCTGCACATGTAGAGTCCTTCATCAGTTTTGGAAACACGCTGGATGGTCATCACTCCTGTTGAGCTGCTTCCAATGGGGCGGCCATCTTTATAGAAGATAAACTTGGGGTTGGGGCTACTCTCATCTTTGCAACCCAGATTCACAGCGGCTCCCTCTGACACTGGCATAGCAGGACTCTCCAGGATCAAAGTACGATCTAAAGAAAAGAAAACTGCAATGTAATAGTTGTGATTTTAAATCAGAATCACACCCAACATGCTACAAATTCATTATAATGTTTGCATTTACAGTCTAAAAGTTTTCACCTACTTCAAATACATACATCAAAATGTTAAACAACTTTTATTAAGTCTGTACACTGATTGGCTGTTGTCATTTGCCACTATTTAAAGGTCAACTGCAACTTTCTAAAGCAGAAGTTTATGTAATTTTCAGTGCTCCAGAACCAGAGGAAACTTCCTGAAGCTGACCAATCGGAACAGAGCATGGTCTGTAAATGTCACCCTGTCATCTGATACATCATTAATTATTACATTCTTTAAGGGCAATGCCAGACAGGAAGAAATCAGAAAATAATAATTTTCTGTCTTCTCTACTTCAGACTATCATAATATTACTCTTAGTATTCACATTACTCATATTATTACTCTTACAGCTGTTGAAGACCAGCACAACATGGACAGAAAATCACCAAATCATCTGCGGACATGAGGTGTTTAATGATAAAATTGTCAACTCTACACCCTGTTCCACATCTTTTCAACTGCAGTGACAGATCATCCATATAGATGTTAAAAAAGGAAAGGAGACAACATACTGCCTTGTTGAATGACAAGGAATACAGGATTTCCCCATCTAATCTGCATCGCCTGATGAACGTACCAAAAAAAACTAAGATTCTATCCAGAAATCTAGGAAGACCTCTCTCATGTAATTTATTAAATAGTTTTTCGTGGTTTAGCAGTATCAATAAATCACATAAAATGTGGAATTTTGCCTATTGTATTTCTCTAAAATCTCTTTTAAAGCAGAAATCAGTTTCAGTCTATTTAGTGGAGTTCTCTCCAGGACTTTCTTTCACAACGAAAAATCAACTCCTGGCCAAAACTATCTAGTAAAGTGCTGATAGTGTGCAAGAGTTGATTTTTTTTTTTTTGAACATTTGTTTAATCTCCTTCACTTTTGTTTGTTTACAGGTGTGAAAATATCAATCTTTTTTTTTATGTTTTCTTTTCAAGCATAGTAGCAGTGTCGCAAAGCTGCTGTCAGCTCCACAAATGTCCTTGTAAGATCTTGAAATGGGGCTTCTGGTGAAATTCAACTTTGTGATTAAAACTTGTCACACATAGATTCTGATGTAAAAGTTGACCTATTAAATGCGGTTTTCAGTTGAACTCGAGCCAGCATTAAAGTGAACATGACCATTTGTTTCAAGTGTTGTGTGCAGTACCGGTGGTGGTGATGTTGACGCTGCTGCTCTTCTTCCTGTCTGGAGACTCACACCAGTAAACCCCAGTGTCGGTTGGGTAGATGTTTCTGATAATGCAGACTGAGCCCGAGGAGGTGAAGCCCCAGCCAGAGGAGCATGGTTTGACCCAGCCCTCCGGCGTTTTCCTCTTCACCTTCCAGCCAGTGGAGTTGAGCTGATCCTCGCAGCTCAGAGAGACGGTGCTGTACCTGAAGAACTGAGACCTGTTAGGGCTGACCTTCAGGTAGGCTGCAAGGATGGAGGAGGAAGGGGAAAAACTGAGGAAAACTGAAAGAAAAGGGGGGAAGGAGAAAAGAAGAGAAGAAAAATAACAGGTGGAGGGAGGAAAGAAGAGAGAAGCAAACATAGAAGTGACAAGAACGGGCAGTAGGGAGATGAAAATAAGGAAGAAAATAGTAATAAAAGAAAGGAAGAAAGTAAAATAAGTAAGGGATGAAGACAAAGACGAAAACAGGAAGAAGGCAAAGAAAGTATGAAGTATGAAATGTATGAAGGAGCATATAAAAAGCACAAAAAGCAAGAAAAGGGTGTGAAAAGAAAGAAATCAGGAGATATGAAAAGGCGAATGGAAAAATGAGAAAGGCGTACGAGGAACACGAGAATTAAAAGGAAAGAAATAAAGAATTGAGGGAGGATGGAGAGAAGGGATAATGGTTAGAAAAATAGCATGAGATGCAAGAACGAATCAACAAACAGAAGGAATAAAGAGAAAAGATGATTATGTAATTCAAAAAGACACTAAAATATCTGTCAGCAGCATGTTGAGAGGATCTGACAAGTTTAAAGAGAACTTCATTGCACACTAGTGAGATTTATCAATGTTAGAGTTTGTACTCACACATCACCAAGCAGAACGGTGTTAACTGCATCCTGTCCCACCGCTATCTGATGGACAGACAGACTGTTCTGTCTGATCTGCACACTTCCTCTCTGAAAAAGTACACACGCAAACACTTTCATTCTCTCTTCGGTAGGCGTCATGGTAGCGACTGGTGTGATTTTCTTCAGAACTTAGCAGCAAAACAAAAACCCTCCAGTGTAATAAGGCAATTTCTTAGTTGCTTATCAATACACAGTTAAAATGTGCAAAAAGTTGGGTGAGCTTTCCTCTGGAAGCCAAGTATTCATGTTAAATCATGTTTTGACCTAGAGCAACATTCATAACACATAAGTCCAATATTCTCTCTCTTTTAGCGTCTGTTTTTGCTCTCTACCAACTACTGAGGGAAATATCTGTCTCGTTAGCTGCTAAACGCTCCACTATGTTCACCAGCTAGTCTACAGCTAACTGTGTCTGTTTGCTGTTTTGGTGCTGAGCAGGTAGTGTACAGTGGTTTTTTACAGCTTTTTCTCTGAAGAAAAGGCAGGGCCATAAAACCAAAACAATGAACTGAAAGATGGTAAAAGATTGCGTAGAGTTAAAAGGAACATTCATAAAAGGAATAATTCTTCATGGGATCATAATGAGTGACATTTTTCATATTACACTGAGTCGTTTCCTGTATTGATGATATAATAATATTGATCAGTCCAGCTTTAAAGTTAACGCGAAGTAGTAAGTTACCAAAAGTGCTGCAGTTCCTCTTAACAGTAACGAAAGATGAGTTTGAACATCTTGCATTGTGTCAGATGTCCAGTTTTTGCATTTTATCCAAAATTACATAAAATAATAAAACAACACTGAAGCAGAAAATGCCAAATAAAAGTTTAAGATAATATTTTATTGATCCGAAACTTACATTTCATTTCCGAAAACTATGAGAAAAGTTTTGAAAAGCTGACCACTGGTGGATGAAAACATTCACCTAAGATCCAATAAAAAAAATCTAACAAAGTGCATTGTCAAGTTGAATCCACCAGGGGTTAGTCTTTATCTTTTTTGGCTCAGAGCTTAATTTCAACAGTGTGAAGTGGATATATAAAAGACCAGCTTTAAAAAAAACCCACAAATTAAAAAATGTATCTATTTACAGCATTTTTACAAACATTAGTATGAATTTAAATCATGAAACCCCTACATACAACTCACATCATTACAAATAAGTTCATCACTTTGGGATTGAACATTTTCAGAAACACAAAAGGACCTTTCACATCAATCTTTTCTTTTCCTGGTGTGCAACCACCAAGAATTTATAGTGTGTTGTTTTAATAGAAATACACTCTTTCAGGTCATTATCAGTAAATCTTGATACACAAACAATGTGTTTTTTTTACATCATTTGTGAAAAACACTGGCAAAGTTGTTGCATCACAAGTATTTACAATGGTTTTGTTGCATATTTAAGAAAATACCAGTTATTTCAATAAAAGAAGAATGAAAGTACAAGAGGGCCTGTCACCAGAAAGTACAATGAAATGTCCCCTTTTATGTGTTTCTGTTCTTTCAGTAATATGTTTTTTTTAATTACATGAAATAATCACACTTTAATAAAAGCCCACACTGTTTGATTGACAGGTAATAACTCTGAGGTGCAGAACGGAAACATCAAAGCAGTAAATATGAGCCTAGCAGTTAACAGAGCTGTTAACATCATAGGAATGCTTTTGTTAAAATACACTTATTTGTTACTTTGTTATAGATAGGTGAGAAGATCAATATCAATAGTGTAGTGAAAGCTGGAGACAGCAGCCAGTTAGCTTAGCTTAGCATAAAGACTGGAAACAGGGGGAAACAGCTAGCCTAGCTCTGGCTAAATGTAACAAAAACTCCCTGCCAACACCTCTAAAGCTCACTAATTAATGAAGCTTTAAAATGTTAAATTGAGTTTAAAATGACATGGAGGTTTTAAGTAAATTAAAGTGCTACTATCTTCAGAAGTATGTGGCAGGGATGATAAAATAGACCTTATATTCTCAATTACAACAATGTCTTACTAGATTATAAAACAGGGTTTTAACAGATAAATTCACCCAAATTACATAAAATCATATATCTCACGCAGTAGCCCTGCTGATCGTTTTGCTTGTGTTTGTCGTGGTTGCTTGATTTCCAACTTTCACACTCAGTGATTTGCTCTGGGCTCTTTCTCTTCCGACACCAACTGCTCACTTTCTTCCGTCACATGTGCCAGGAGAGAGAAGCGGTTAGTGTAGGAATGTCTGCGCTGAACCGTGGTAACGTTTGGACGGGGCCAGGCATGAGAGGCACTGTTTGAAGGATCGACAACGCCTAGCATTTCCTTTGACGTGCTGGTTGAAGAGACACTGAACAATGTCCAGTTCAAATTAGCTGGACAGCTGTTTTTGCGATGACTTCTTTGGATCGGATGGCCATGTGCTGGAATGCTCTCTTGCCTTGCAATGCCACGTTTCGCTCTCTTGTTCTGAGGTATGTTGACAGAATTTGGAGGGTTGCTGTTGGTTGAGGCTGTTGGTTTCAGATTGTGGTCAGTGGGTAAGTTTATGGCTTCAGGACTGAGGTCAGAGGGTGGGCTGAAGACTTTTGGGTCCAGTGAGGATTTGGAAGGACTGCAGAAAATCATTGGCTGGGTGTGCTGTTGTGTGTTTAACCTAGATTTGGAATCATTCTGTAGTTTGAGGATGATCTTGTCTTTCTCACAAAGCTTCAATTTGAGATCAGCCACTTTGATATTCAGCTGCTCAATGGTGTCTCTGTCTCTCTGCTTCAGGAGCAACTGATTTTCAGCATCACTCGTACTTTCATCTGATGACTGCCTGGTCACTGGTAGTTTTTGTCCCTCTGCTGTGAGAATAATAATAAAAAAGTCACCCTTAGTATTCACATTAATCTTGTGACAAAGGATAAGTCCAGTTTATTACAACTTAATAAACTTACAACAAAAAGGAACACTAAAACCATCTCTCAAACTGTCTGTAAACATCCATCATAGTTTGCAGGTAACTTCCTGCTTCAACTTCGACCTAACCTACGTGCCATAGTTGTACCCACACAGTTTTCCTGTGCAAAGGATTATCAATAACATTTCAGGTGCACTCACTTTCTTTTTTCAGCAATAAAAAAACAAAACGACTGCACTGGTGTACTGGAGTGTTGCTTCAGGTACCTACAAGAAGATAAAATTCAATGCAGGAAGTCCAGTTTCAGTGACACATCCTTGAATTTGAAGGATTTTCGGATGCCAAAACAGTGCAAAAGGGTTCATGCTCTGAGACAGGTTTTTAAAACTCTGGAAAGTTATTGGGCCGTGTCTTATGCCCAGCGCAGAGTGGCACTAAGCGTCATTTTCCCATCCAAGGCCCACGTTGTTAAAATAGCAATCACCCATGGGTGTGCATTGCTATCTTGAGGCAGCAGAGAGTAACTGCGCTATTGACCAACAAAAACCTGGTCTAAAGTCAATGTTTCACTGTCATTGTAAGGATGCATTATATAATATGCAACTACAAAGGCAGGTCCACAATATACACTCTGCTACTAGTTGCTCACTCACTGGACTTGCAGCAGCACACACACATGCAAAAGGTAACAAATAAAAGGATTACAATGTGAAAGATTATTATTGTGTATATTAATATAATTTAAAAATATATAATCATGTCATATAGTCAGAAAATTATAGTCATAATGCTTAGTCATAATATTTATCAGAATTAACTAGTTGCAGTAATGACCGATTAAATTGTTTTATTATTTGACCAAATTGTGACAATACACATTGGTATTTACACAGACGAAGAACAACGGATCAGAGACAGATCGACTTTCCTGCTTCATCAATACATGATGACATGAGGAGATAAATGAGATGAAAACAATTATTAAACTAACAAAGGGAATAAATCTGCACAGCTTCTAGCTGCTGCCAGCAGTGGGATGAGTGTTGATGATTGTGCTAATGATTCTAAATTTAATGATGTAATTTCCTTATTTTCAGCCATTAAAACTCTGCTGATTTGACCTTTTACTCCATGACTGAACAAAACAATTTTAAAGAAACTAAAAAAAATAAACCTTTTTTGAAAATCCAAACGAGGATAAAATTGCAACAAATTAATGAACAGGATCTTAAACTGGTGGTCTGTGGCCACAGGAGGGTGTAGGGGCAGCAGGGGCCAGTGTGCTCGTTATGGATCGAATGCTTTCCTTTTAGGCATGAGCAGATCGCTTTCCTCTGCAGAGACAATAACAATGAATAATAGCAAGCACACCTGGCTCTTAAAGAAAATGGGAGATTACACTGTGATTGATTTATTGCATGTTATGCCGAAAACGCACCGATGATTAATTAGGAGACTAAGTACAACTCCTTTGAACCATGCGTGTGGCGCCCATGACCGTAAAAAATAGCAAAAGTAGATTTGGACACACGCTAAATGCAATTGCATCCTGTGCTTCTGCCCCTGCACTTTTTATCTTTAAAATAGAGCCCATTGCGGTGGCAATTAATTTATCCCTCCTGGGCATCAGAAATACCCTGTTCCCATTACAAGGAATGTGCAATTAATTGTGTTTATTTATTTGGGAACACAGGTGCCTTATCAAAAGGCTGCATTCTTTTCATGTAGTGACTTGTTACCAACCGGTCTGATCATCTGACTGCTTGTGTTTTCTCTCCGTCTGACTTTGTTGTAGTGACATGACTGTGCTCCCAAATCTCAGCAATCACTGATGAGAACAATTTGATAATAATTAATAAAAACCATGGCTAAAACAAAGAAAATAAGAATCAAATAGTTATAAGGAGTTATCTTTTATTTCTGTCACCATGAATTCCCAATTAGAATAGAAATGGAACGAATGGAGAACAAAGTTTGCAAGTTTAATTTACTGTTGATGTCAAATTAAACACTTCTTGCATCTATTTTTTGAGTATGAGTATGAATCTCCAGCAGCTTAATAGAATAGAGTAGGGAGTAGAATCTACTATTACATTTACAAACATGACACGTGAAGAACGTGACTGAAAGAGCCTCTTTGAAATATTTATCTGAAATTTGCGTCACAGAACAACACAAAGGTTGAAGTCATACGTGTTCAGTCATTTCTCAAGTATTTCTGCAAATATTTGCACACAGCATCAAAGGTTGTGGTTGTGGTTGTGTTAAGGTCTGCTGATAATAGGAGACTAGGAATGAATTTTGTTATGTTTAGAAACCCACCAGCTGTCCTTCATAGTTTGTTTATGTCTTTCAGTGACTAGGAGCTGATCTGGTGTTTAGTGGCTCATAAACAAAATAGATCTCACTCCACTAGTTTATGTATAACCAGACAAGCACTAGATTTGCACTTTTACCACTCATCTTATTGACAAGTGAATTTCTTTGACAAATACAATATTGTCTTTAGTGTGAGTGACTTACCAGATTTGTGACATCTCCTCCATATAAAAACAGCTAATCCACAACCTAATAGAACTAGAATGGGTGCTCCAATAGTGGCGACGGTGATCAGAGTGCAGGACCTCAAGCAGCCAGCTGAAAGACAAGTAACATGATGCTGATGTAAGTAAATTATCTGACATTTCATGTTCACCATAAAGAGACGTCATGACTAGTATGTTATGAGGACAGAGCATGTATTTATCTATCACACATACAAATCATTTCTCCCTCAATCTAGGACAGTTCTAAGCGAGGTCAAAAGCTGCAAGGGAAATTTGATGAATTGCAAAGAGATGGCTATATTACAATGATATCTTAGCCACAAAAATCTATTACTGAAATAATATGAAAATACTCAAAAAGCATTAAAAAGTGCACTAATAACCAATATATTTTGCCTAAATGATGTCTTAGTAAATAATGACATGTCAATTTAAAAATTAGATTCAGTAAAAAATATCTTTTTGTCTATTATCTCCTTTTTTCTCACCCACCAAAACACAGCTAACAAGAAACTTATAGGATAATACAATGATCTCTGTAAAGACAGCTGCCAGCAACTGTTCCATATTAAAGAAATAAAAAATAAAATGGTGCTATAACATTACATAACATTTTAAATGCACTTGTATACAGTAGTCATAGTAAACCCTAAAGTGAAATCACAAAAAGAAATGGCAGCTGCATGTTCAAAGTGTAAATGTGAATGTAGGCTCTTGGTACTGCAGCTGTTACAGGTGTGTTGTTAAAGCTTCAGAATACCTGGTATGAAAATATTTGTATCCCTGGTCTGGCTGATATTTGGCTGGTGAACTCTGCAGGTGACCCTGTGATCAAAAGACGATAGATTAGTTTTTAAATCATACACTCTGCGTGGAAAAACAAGACTTAGGTGGGTCGCTCTGAGCACTGCAGTCCTTACCATAGAAAAAAAAAGTCTGCACACATGGACCAATGTGTTTAATATTCCAGTGTATTTGATATAAACAAAAGAGAATCTACATCATCACTGACTATGTTTACGTGTGCAAAATATTTTCCACCGGTTGCAGACTTGTTTGACTGTGCAAACACAGCCTTCCACCTTCCTCTCACTTACTCACTTTCTCTAAAAGGCTGTCTTTATGATATTTGTGCATTTCCAAAAGCTGTTGATATCCAAGTCCGAAAAATGTTTTAAAGTAGTCATGTTTTTCCTACTGATCAGAAATGTGGTATGCTTCTTCTTTCGGGCATGTATCTCTATCCAAACCTAGCAAACTGTTGGCTAGCTGGTTTGTTTACAACGTGTAGAGCTGACTCTAAACAGGCCGTGTGTAAAAACCCCAACAATGTCCGAATGTGCTGTATACATGTCCAAAAAATGCTCCTAAAACCTGAATAATATTGGCATATCCCATTTCTTCGGAAAATTCTACATTTGAACTGAAGCCTAATTCGGAATATCCAAATGGAATATAATGCTTACATGACCCGTAACAATTTGGATGTTCTTCATGTTTGGAATAATAATGGAATATTGCTGTGCATGTAAACGTAGTCAGTGTTGCTTCATCACACTGATGATGTCAGGTCTGTTCTTTGTAAAAGCCCTTATGGTTGAAAATTATTTTTTGGACACTTAAATATGTGTTTAAAACTTATGAGTCAAATAAATAACCACTTAACTTTCAAAATAAACCCAAACAAGACTACTAGTCTACAGCCACAGGCAGTACATTGCGGTGGATTGAGTGAATGTGTGAAAGTTTTGAGTGATGAACTGAAGTTGAACCTGTTGGTTGCAGACTGCAGAGTCACTCTCCTTCTCACAGTATAACATCCACTGGAGTTTTGATAATCTCTTCTTGGGTCTTCAGCGCTGATGTTGTTTCCCTGATGATCCAGAAACATTATCTCAGGCTCTGGCAGCCAGCAGTTTGCTTCACACTGAAGAGTCACTTCTCCACTCTCAGCTGAAACAACTGAAAGTTTCGGCTCGGAAGCAGCACCTTTAAAAACAATAATTACACAAGGTGTGACATTTGAATTCCATCAAACATTCATGTCATTCTTTATGACTGTTGCATTAAATGGTCCATAATATCTGCATGCTGTGGGATTTAAAATCAACAGAGTTGATATGGTGACATAACAAAACTTCAGCGTTCTCCATTAATAATAGGAGTGGAAACAGGATTCATGGAAAATGGATGACTAACCATTCAAACCTACATTAGAGCACCACACCTACTAAGATCACTATAAAGTGACACACAGGGTGAGGCTCATAGCTGCATTTTTAGCTCCAGAAGTTCCAGATCAAAGGATAATGTTGCTTAATTACAGAGCCAACAGGGATTATAAAAACAACATGAAAGTTTACTCACTGATCAAATCTATGGTGGTCCATGTAGATCATGACTGTGATCCTCACCCCTTACATTGTAATTCGATAATCATAGTTAGTGTTTTCATGGAGGTTTTTGAATGTAGCAACAGTATAAAATGCATTTTCAATTGTATTTTTTGTCCAATTATCAGTCCAAAGCCCAATGATATTCAATTTATAACAATATAAAACTTAGAAAAGCAGCAAATCCTCACAACTGGGAAGCTGGAACCAGAGAAGAATGAGCATTTTTGCTTAAATAAAGAATTACAAAATTCATCCAAAACTGACTCAGTGTTGAGTCTTTCATCAGGCTTCTATACAGTGTAATATTGTGTCTTTGCTGTCATTACTGCTGCACGCTATAGAATTGTATGCTTGATGATCAGATGCTTCTTACCTAAATCACAACAAATTCTTCTCCTAATGCCTTTATCTGACCATGTTAATCTGTTCCAATCAAAACTCTGGGACGAGTTCTACAGAGCTACAGTAAAAGATTTGTCTTGACTATTTTCCATATTTTTCATATTGTCAGCAAAGCTCATATGCAGAGCCAAATCAACAAATTTATCCTTCTTAAAAGTATTGTGTGTGTATCCTAAGCCTGATATATTGTATTCATCTGTGCTGTAAAACTAAGTTGTTGTCCAAAAAACTATGTTTTACACATGATCACTGTAATTAGTCTTTTGAGCCATTTCTAAATAAACTAATGTGACCAAACTTGTCATGATGAAGTAACATGTCGGTCAGTGCAGTGGTGTGGCTCATTTTTAATATCTTTTGGAAAACAATGGAGGTCTACAACACAGAGAAATATGATGTGTCAGGCTTTGGATACACACAAAATATTTGGTTTTGCTATATACTTTAATTTATCTATACAAATTAACATTTAATTAAGGAATTGAGCTGAATTGGAGTAATCTATCAGGCTTGTGCAGCACTTGTAGGTGGACTCGACTCCATGCCCGAAACAGGAGGCTTTAAGATAGCCATGATGCAGCGACAAAACCTTTACTGTATTTAAATTAACTTGACAGGACGTACCCACAACAAGCTCCAGTGTTGTAATGTCCCGGGTGTTAGGGTTACTCCACAGCCTCATGCATTGGTATTTCCCTGCGTCAGACAGTTGCACATCGGAAATCCTTAATGAAATATTTCCATTTTTCAGTTCTTTGGTGATGAGGCTTGTCCTGTATTCAAAGGCCTGATTCTTCATCTCGTACGTTTCGCAGCCCTCTCGGTACAGGAAGATGACGTTTGGGTCCAGGCCCTCCTTGGACCACTCGACTGCTGGAAAGTCATCGTTGGCATTAGTGATGAAGCTGCAGGGCAAGATGACATCTTCACCAGCAAAGGCCAGGACCGTCTCTGGTGGACCATTCGTCAAGGATTCACCTGGAAAACACAAAAATAAATCATTTAGAGACAGACATTACACATTAAATATTGTGTAAAAATCTGTGTTGCTTCTAAAACAAACCGTAACAAGGCAAACAAAACATTGAATTGTCTCAACTTCTGGTGGTCCTGATCAATTCACACAGTTTACTATAACATTTCTCAAAGCTGAGAACACATCAAATATCAGATTAAAGAGATTCCCCGTTTTGAACAGGTTGTATAAAAAGGGGCTTTGGGCTCAGTGTTGCATACAGTATTAACTAGCTCATAACTTACTTACTTTTCATTGCTGTAGCTGTGAAAAACTTCAAGAGATCTGATGCTAATGTATCATTACGATGATGGAGATTATTTTATATCATATAATGTTATATTCAAACATCTTTTAACCTAACTATGTAACATAATGTATATTTTATTGATTGATTACACAGTAGAAAAGTCCATGCTGCAAAAAAAACTGGACTATGTGTAATTGTGTAACTAACCTAATGACTTTCCACTTTGCTCTCTGTGTTTTGCAGCACATTTTAAATGGCTATACTCATCTGTTCTGATATCATATTGTTAATAAAATACAAATACCAACACATTCTGACCCGTCACCATGACTGTTATAACAGGAACAGCTAATCCAGCAAAAACTGAACATTAAGGTAGGACTTGTTGCATTTGTTTTAGCTAGTTGTACCTAATAAACTGGGTTTAAAAAGGCAAAGACATACTATGCATAAAAATACCATTGTATACTCTCCACTGCACAGTAAGATCTTTACAAAACTCAAATTACTCCTGTTTGTAAATGCTGAAATGGTGCCACGATCCCAGTGCCTCCTATGTTGTACTGCAGCACATTTTAATCTGGCTGTTGAAATACTACAATACTGTGTTTTCAGCTCCCCATGCAGCCCTTAAACCATTTTTGGTTGAACTGGTCACAGCTCAAAGATAATGCAAAATGTGTGGTGGCCCAATATGCTCTGAAACTGCACAGGAAATAAATCTTGCATCATAGTATAACTGTCACTTTTTATGTTACACATTGCCAATAGTTATGAATTGGTGCTGTTATTGCTGAAAAGGAGTTATCTGGCTATCTTTTAAATGTCAAGAGTGATATGCTTACACCCACACAGGAAGACAAATCTCCTCTTTAAACTCCTCCTGGGGGCGAATTTCACAACATAAATTCACTTCCTTTGTTCTTTCTCAGCATTGAACTACACTGACAAGAGCGTGCAGCCTAATTAATTGTTTGTATTATATTGCACAAATGTGTGGGCGAGTCTGAAACTTTCATTTGTGGAAAAATAGAAAGCACCGTTAGTGACTCGGGATTTTCTTCAGTCAAAACACCACCAAGAGCGAGCCTCCACATAATAGTGTCGATACTCACCAAAATACATCCAAGCACTCTTTTCCAAGAAAAACCGGTTTCACCAGCTAGAAACCCCAAAACCGGAGCCTGTGCAACACTTGGCTGAGAGCCAGCAAGTCAAGCAGGTCAGAAAATTTCCACCATGCCAGTAGTACTGCTGCCTGCTTTAATGAAGAACTACCGGTATGTTAACTAGTGATATGTCACTACTGTTCAAATGGCATTTATAGCACATGAAAACCAATACTCACAGTTCAATTGTTACACTAATTGTATATTTATTTAACCTTTATGTAACTAGGAGAGTACCATTGATATTAAGAAACTCTTTTTCAAGGTAGATCGTTGGATTTTGGATCTTTGAGTAAAAGAAATTATACCAGACATTTTTATTTCTCTATTTTCTGACTTTCTACAGACAAAGCGGTTAATCGAGAAAATAATCTGCGGATTAATCGATAAAGAAAATAATCCTTAGATGCAGCCCTACATATGACACTAAAACAACGCTGGTATCTGCTGGTGAAACAGGAGTGACAATGTGTTCACAAGTCACACATAGTATCTGCAGAGCATGATAAGCAGTGTCATATGTCAATAATAATCACTATTCCTCTCACAAGTAGCACAAGCCAGTAAAATTGACAGTAACATACACTAGACAAGAGAGAACATAAATGGTATGACATCAGCTACATTTCCATATCTGCATCACTCACACTACTTTACTGGTGGTACTAAATGCACTGTCAGTGGATAAGATATCAGATAATGAGCTAAATGAGGCCACACTTTGTTAATGTTTGATGTAAAATGTGTGTATTGCCTTTAACTACCAACACCTAACAGCACCATGCTGTAAAAATACTATAAGATCTCAGGAGAATATTTATCAAGCATAGTCATAATATACAAGTATAAATATACTAAAAACTATATCTATATATGCACCAATGCATGTCAGTATGCATGTAAGTATGTCTCATTCAGGTCATGCGTGAAAACACAAAAACATTAACAAAATGATATTAATTTAAAGCCCTGTCCTCAGTTCTTATCAAATATGAACCTGGGACATTTTTGGAACTTTTTGGGGGTCAAATATCAAGATAAAAGGAAACAAAGCACTATAGATTTGTGTTTACTACCTCATTAAGTTGACAATATTCACAGCAGCAGTATAATAGTGGTATTACTACTTGTACAAATAAAGAGATCGTAGGGATAGTAAAACATCGTTAGTACGTTTTGCTCTGGCACAGTTTTCTTTTTGTGAACTTCACATCAGCAGAGAGAAAAGAACTATTGAAGTGATTGGGCCGTAAACCAGCTGCTACAATGAATGTCACATACCAAGATGAAAATATCTTTGACATTCAAGAAAAAAACACACTTTTTAAAGCCAAAATAAACCCCTGTTTCTTTCTGAAAACACGTGCAGCTTCTTTATCAGCGTGATAATATTTGAGTTGCTCTGATAACAACAATAATATGAAACTAAGTTTATCCTCATTTATCAAACTGTGACGCAAGTGTTTTATTATCTGACCCGGTGACTCTGGAGTAAATAGTGTCATGCACGACAGCTTGTATTTAGAACTTACTGTATTTTGCAATAATAGGATGGTTAAAATACGCAGAAATTTGCTCTAAAATCGAGGCAACATAAACACCGAGTAGTTTTGACAGAAAGAAAGAAATTTAAAATGTACATTAAACAGACCATAAATGATCATTTCTATCTATTTCATCCACTGATTATGTTACTAATAAACTCGATTTCATTTCGTTGTCGACCAGCAGTTTCCTGCAACTGTCTTCTAAACTTCACATACCTGTACAGCAACACAGCAAAGCGGCACCCAGGACAAGACGACGATGGAACATCACCTAAAAATGTAAATTGGATTTTTCCAGCTGGAAAACAAACAAAAATAAAACAAACAAATAAACAAAAAGAGAGTGACGTTTCCAGATAAAGCCCAGTAAGTCTCTGCAACCTCGTGCTGCTGTTCAAACCCGCCCCAGCAGACTAAGTTACACTAACTTCATTCATCAACTTCTTAACTTTCGGTTCGAAGACGAACATGGTGTTGCGTTCAGGAACACCTTAAGAAAGTTTTGCTTCTTCCCACCTCAGTGCGCTGACATCTCCTCATTTATAATGATAAACGCTGCAGCTAAACACATATAGAATAATGTATATGGATATATAATATTATTAAACTGAACAATGTCATCAACAACCTGAATGCAGTTGAAGGTTTTGCTGCTTTTATTGGTATAAAATCTTTAACTCAGGTGCCTTCACAATTTATAAAAAAGCATGATGAGGGGAAAATATACTGAATAAGAGTTGACTGTGTCATTCTTAATTAACAGAAACAAAGATTTTAGACAAACAAACTCTGCAGTAATCTATCCTGATGTAATAAATAAACCACAAATAAGATTATTATAAGCACAATAAACATTCACATGTTTATTTTTGATGTTTTAAACTCAATGTCAGGAACCAAAGTCTAGGACTGGAAAGGTCTGCAGGCTCCTATCTTTTTATTTGTTTATTTATTTTGTATGTGTGGAACAGTGTTTTCTTTTTGGAGGTGTGCAGTTTCCCACTTTCTGCATCTGACCTTAACATAACAGGAAGTTTTAGACAAATATGGCGCGTGAGAAAGAGCGAGGTTGCAAAAAGAAAGAAATAGGAATGTTTTTATGAAGTGCAGTGAAACAGTCTATGATACGAGGGCTGATTTCCTGTGAGTGACACAATCTGCTCCTGAACAGCCCCTGCATGACTACAAATACACTCTCACAACTTTCTGAAACTATTTATCACAATAAATATGCATCCATGACCACGTTTATTGCAACTTCTGGCATCTGAATTATCATATTATAGACACAGACAGTGATGTAATCTGGTTGCAAAAAAAACAAACAAATATTTGTATGAAACATATTTTTGTAAAAACTCAATATCTGTGCTTTTCCAAATGCTGTATTTGAGTCTTGAGTTTTGTACTGACTGTTTTTTAGAGAAAGACTGAAAAATTTCCTGATGCCTTTTGGCAGATGGAGGAGGAGCATATGAAGGTGTGACATGGGAAGTTTGCTGCTGGAGGCCAGAGATACCTTTAGTCTTACCTGGATGGATGAATAAAGAATCTCCTGCTCCATTAAACTTGGATCTTTGGGGTTCTGGGTCTAACCCTAACCCTGACTTTCTGATTGGTTCAAGTATCCCTAAAGATAGTATATCATTGCTGCAAGAAACCTTGAAAGTAATCTGGTCAATACTCTCCGATGTTGAATGTAAAAACACAGTAATTTCAAATCATTCAATGAAGTAAAAGTAACAGCACTTCAATTAAAGTAAAACTTGCATTCAAAAAGTCACTTAAACCTGCATTAACTGACTACGGATACATTTTAAAAGACATTCAGAGTTTGTCACTAAAGTCTCTCAGCATACTGTGTGTCCTGGAATAATGATGTCACATGTATTAAATCACTAAGGGAACTGTGCTGTCAACTTGTGGCCACAAGATGTCCCTGTAGAGCGTAAGATTGTCAAATCAAAGAGGAAACACAGGAAACAATAGTTGCATCTTCCATGTTTAAAAACACACAAGAGGGAGGAACGAATGAATAAATGAAATGAAAAGGTAACTCACTGCATTTAACAACGTAATGAAACAAAAAACAAATAAACAGAAAATAAACTTTTTGGGAGGTTTTGGGTTTCTTGTTTATCAGATAATCCACTGACGGGTTCACAATTATTCAAATCAGTCTTAAAACAACAGTCAGGAGCTCAAATGAGCAGTGAAACCTGTTTTTCTTACTGACTTGTTGACTAACTCAGAGTGCTGAAGCCTCATAGAAGCATGGCATTATTACTCTTCTAAAGTGAATGACTGAGCCTGGAGTTTTGTACTGTTTTTATAGAGAAAGACTGAAAAATTTCCTGAAACTTCCTTACTACTGCAATGATCATATTTCAGAAGAACTAAAGAATATGGACCTAATAACGTGTGTGTGTGTCTGCTTGTTTTTATCAACTTTACTCAGCTTCATTAAAAATTAGTGAAACTTTCGGGTTTTCTGCCTCACCTCTGATGACAGGACTTGTTGCAAAACCTTTACAGATTTACAGACACTTTGACAAAATGATGTAATTTAAGTTAAAATAGAACCATAATATTAGCTATTATTTACTAAGCAACTCAACTGCAGTTTTTTATTTCTTTTTAGTTAAAAAGCCATAACTTTATTTCCTAATCTGAATCCATATAAATAAACAACATGGAACCACACATCGCAAGGAGGCTTAATGGTTCAATCAGGTTCAGTCAGGCAGAGTCGTCGTAAACCTATTTTAGTTGCTTCGTGATGATGTGACATTAACGTGCTGTTAGTCGACCACAGTGAGTCTATTTGAAGCAGCTCTCTTCATGTGAACAGCATTCTCAGATGTGTGAGCAGATATAGCAAATAGACGGTTTCTCTGTAAAGCCACTGTCATAAAATTAAACACTTGTGCTGTGAGTAAAGTTAGCATAAAACTGTCTGAACATATCATCTAGCTGAATGGCAAGAAAAATCTGGACTCATGAATGCACATGAACTTTGCTGCATTTAACTATACTTTATTTCAAATTCAGTTTAAACCTCTTGAAAGTGCAGGTGTCTGTGGCCATTTCATTCCGTATTAATGGACATTTATTGCTTTGTTACAGAAAAAACAGAATACAAATGTAAAGGGTTTGATGTAGATGTAGGATGACAGTAGAGTACACATTTGTGTTGTTTGCAATTTGCAATGAAGTAAAATTTCAAAAAGTAAAAACTTCAAAAATAGACAAATGCAAGTTCATAAATTGTCATTTCTTCTGTTGGTACAGCACAGCTTCAGGTGTCTCTCCTCTTCCGCTTCTGTAAGACAGAAAATATCTGTAGTAAAATATTCTAAACTCAGAGTACGTTTAATCAGCTTTTTCCTGAGCTTTTGATCATAAGCCAGACCTTCTTCAATGAATGGAACATGGTCAGGTTTCATCACATGAAAGTACACAATTTAGACCATATGAAGACATATAAGCAAATCTCATTCACTGCAGAAAAAAAGAAAAGAAATGAACCTTGAGTTTTGAATATTTTACCATGGCTTGTCTTTCCAAAGTTAAGAGTGAATCTCCAAGCTTGAGGACAAAGACTTTGAAAATATGCAAGTTGCATGCTCACTAGTGTAACTTGTTTAAAGGAAAAGATAGAGCCTGGAGCTCTTTTGCTGAGTCTTTAATTCTCTGACAAACTTTTGACTGACACTACTTGCATTCAGAGTTTGAGGAGCACATGAAGGTGTAACATGAAAAGTTTGAGATGCCTTCTAAAGAGTTATTAGTAAAATAAAGACAAAGTTGCTGCTGGAGATCTTCAGTCTTACCTGGATCAGTGAAATCTCTGTGAAACGTGGATCTTTGGGGTTCTGGGTCACTGTGGAGCTGGATAATCTTGATTCTACTTTGGAAACAAGTGGAATTTATGTTTCGTTTGTGTTGGGAAACAACATGGTAAGACACAATCCAAAAGGCAAATTGCAATGAAATTATCTGAACACGTTCATGATTACTACAGTAATCTTTTATGATTCAACCATCTTGACCTTTCCTCTAGACAAATATCTTCATGTCAAAATATTTACTTTTTTACTTTATTTGTTCCATTCAGACTTTCAGGTTATTATTAAAACTTTGAAGCCTCTTGGGAATTCTGGCAGGATGAGTAACATTTTTTTTACTCTAACCTTTCTAAGCAAATATCATGTCAGCATCTGTTTCATTGAATCCATACAATCTTGTTTTGGCTTTTATCAAGGTATAGTTTGTGGTTTTCTCTTGACAATATTGGGCTGGTTTCACTCTATAGATTTAAAACATGCAAGCTGAGATCATTTCTTCTCTCAACTAATCAAAAGAAGCACCATATCTGTGACCATGTGCATGTGAGAAGAACACGGGACATTTATCTGCTATTTGCAAGGTGTGAACATTAGCAATAAATCGTAAATAACTTTTGTGAGACGGACCTCAAACCACATCGTCTCATTATTACAGTTACCAAAATACAGGTAGAAACGCTGTGCACAGTATAAGTGTGACTCGTCTTGTGCTGTCAAACAGCAGTGTGAAATTAAACTGTTAGTTTGAAAATATGAATTATGATGGTATGTTGCAAATCAATATGGCAAAACAAAGCAGAAAAAAGGCAAAAGAAATGCTTGGAAAGTTGCTCTAACAGAGTTAATACTCTCTAAGTCTTATTTAGTACAATATGTCCTTGATTTTTATTATTATTATTACTTTATTTGTCAGGGACAATGGGGTCAAATAATCCACAAAGAAAGCTTATTTGTGGACATTTGTAGTCACATGTGAGATGTATCAAATGAAGATATAATGTTGAAACATCTGAATTTGTGCTAAAATAAATGAATTTGTGAATTTCAGAGATTTTGCAAACATACGGACCAGCTTTGAGAGGTTGTGGACTCTTATCTAACTTCAAGGCAGAGGAAAGAGGTTGAAGTGAAGATTGATCTTCACCTAAAGGAGAGAAACATCAGTGAGACAAACACACAGATCATCTTAAAGTAAAATATTATAAGCATTTCTGCTGGCAGAGTGAGGAGGCCTTTGTATCTTTTTGTATCTGTGGTTTGTGTCACGTCTCAAATTATCAGCAGCACACGCAGTGTCTAAAACGAAACAACACGTGTGAGACATTGAGGTATGCAAAAATAATTCAACCTTTATTGATAGCAACACCACAACTGTCACTTTCAACATGAATAAAAGTGAAACTAAACTACTTTTCTCATTATTTCAACTTTCTGGTTTTACTTTATTTAAGATGCTGAAAGTAGAACTTTTCTCTGAAAATGAACAATGTGCATATAAAATTCCGCAAATCGCCCAGTATATAAACACGTATCAAATGTATGTAAAATTTAAATAGAAACTCAAGCAAACCTTTGTCTCGTCTCTGTTTAATGGTCATGACAGCATACGTGACACAGCTTCGATCATCAGCAGTGTCGTCTCCAGAAACTGAAACATGAAAGAAAATCTAAACTATATTTCAACTATTAAACACTCAAGCACGAGCTTGGCAGTTTGACAGGTGTAGAGACGTAGATATATATAAAGCATTGACGTCCTTAAAATCAAGTTTATTAATAATGCTTAATTTACTGTAGCTTAAAAAAGAATAACATTTCTACTTTTCAAAAGTTTAGTAATAATTACCATCCTCACCTATTTGATTGTGCCGAATACAAAGACATCCCACCAGCAGCAGCACCAGGGACACCGTTAAGATGGAAACTGCAACCGACAGCAGGACGGGGACGGAGGGGTGATAGAGGACAGTATGGTTCTCTTCATGAGGTGTTTGAGAGGTGACAGAAACACTCTTTGCTGTAATATGCATGACACTGTGTATGTGGGTTACATTAAATATTAAATTAAACATATTTACATATGTAAACAAGCTGGAAATATGAAGAATATTCAGCAGGAAAGTGGCACTAAAATGTCACTTTTATTTACCTATGAGGTCATAATTTAGTCAAGATGGATGTAAAAAATTTTGGAAATTATTTTACCAGCTTTCTCAAACAAACTTTTATACCAACTTTATAACAAGTGTCAAACAATTGGACTTCTCCTAAGTAGAATTTCCATCATCACGTATAATCTGCATGAATTCTGGTCATACAACCAGTAAAAAGTCATCTTTATTTTGTTTTGTAACACTCTTGTGTCTCACCTCTGACAGCCAACCGGCTCTCTGGTGATGTTCCAACATCAGAGATGTTGCACTTGTAGAGTCCTTCATCACACTTGGAAACATCGTTAATGGTCATCTCTGCTGCTGCAGAGCTCTTCATGAAGACACCATCTTTGTAGAAATCAGCTTGGAGGTTGGTGGAGTTTTTCTTGTTTCTGCAGTGCAGAGTCACATCGTCTCCCTCCATCACAGGAAGGACGGGACTCTCCAGGATCACAGAAGCAGCTGACCAACGTATTGAAAAAATGCTAGAAATGTGTTTTATGGAGAATGTTGCAGTAACACAGTAGAATATTTGGGAAAAATTCAGACCAGAGTGAAAAAAATCGCATCCAATGCCATTACCTTGATATCAAATTAAAATTTATTTATATTGAACCATCCTTTATTGACTGCAAAGTAAAGCTCTTCACTCCATGCAATATATTTCATATTTAGACAGAACAAAATACAAAAAATTATATAATACTAACCCAAGTAGTAGGCCGAGGCTTTCTCTTATCTGTACCGATTTTTATCATAAATGAAGAAATGATTTTAGATTTCACCACAGACACAGACTGTTAAACATAGAAAAGTTCTGGTTTGACCCTGACTCTGCTTGAATTGTTATAAAATGTTAAATGATGAAGTTCAGCCGTCTGCTCTCTTAATAAGGAGCATATTGGCAACATGGGACATAGATGACGGTCTAATGAAAATCATTATCGTATGTGCTTATAAAACTTTCTGGACCACAAGCTGCTGTTTTGCAACTGCCTCATCAAAAATTACAATATTACCAACTAATAAAGATATGATAAGTATACATATGAGAAATTAAATAAAAAATAAACAAAACACCATCATAAAGTGTATTTAAAATGTGATGGTTCACCAGGAACAGAAGAGACAATGCATGCTAAATGTCTTCATGTTAACTCTGCTGGAGGGACGTCAAACTCGAATCACTATCATGTTTTCTGCTTCATTATCTTTGTGACCAAACTATCTGACAAAATAAAAGTCATTCCAGCATCATCCTTACTTTGGCAGCAACCTTTACATGTGAATAGATATCTGTTATTCTTATGTAATTTTGAGTTTCCCACACTGAAGTAGTCCCACCAGCAGCAGCAGCAGAGCCACCATCACGATGGTGAACACGGTCCTTAAGACGAGGTAAACAGGACAGGAGTGATGTGAGGTGTCATCTGAGGAAGAGCTCTGAGTTTCTTTGTGACACGGTGTAAAGACGTTATTCATCTCTGGAGGGAAAAGTCACATCACATAATGTGACACATTAAACATTTATATAAACAATTAAACATATTTACACATATAAACAAGCTGGAAATACAAAGAATATCCAGCAGGAAAGTAGCACTAACTTTTATTTACCAATGAGGTCATAATTTAAACAAGATGGCTGTAAAACATTTAGAAATTAATTAACCAGCTAATAGTCATAATTTTTTTACAACAATGGTACATATATGCCCTTTTTTAAACAAACTTTTATTCAAGTTTCTATGAAGTGTCAAACAACTGCACCTCTCAAAAATAGAGTTTCCATCATCACGTACAATCTGCATGAATTCTGGGCATATAACTGGTAAAATATCATATTTTGGCTTTGTAACACTCTTGTGTCTCACCTCTGACAGCCAACCGGCTCTCTGGTGATGTTCCAACATCAAAGATGCTGCACTTGTAGAGTCCTTCATCAGACATGGAAACATTGTTAATGGTCATCTCTGCTGCTGCAGTGCTATTCATGAGGACACCATCTTTGTAGAAATCAGCTCGGAGGTTGGTGGAGTTTGTCTTGTGTCTGCAGCGCAGAGTCACATCGTCTCCCTCTATCACAGGAAGGACGCGACTCTCCAGGATCACAGAACCATCTGAAAAACAGTGAAATAATGCTAGAAATACGTTTATGTACAGTGTTGCAGTAACACAGTAGAAAATTGGAAAAATTCAAACAGGATTGGAAAAAACGGCATCCATAATTATATTCATATCACACCATTACCTGCAGACTGCAAACTAAAGCTCTTCATTGAATGCAATACGTGTCAGATTTAGACAAACACAATAGAAAAATAAAATCAAATAGTAAACTATGGCAGTAGGTAGACGTTTACACATCTGTATCATAATTATGTTTTTATTTTGTATTATAACTAAAGAAATTATTTTAGATTTCACCACAGACATAGAAAGGTTCTGGTTTGACCCTGACAGTTATAAAACATTAAATCATGAAATTTAGCTGTCTAGTAAGTAAGTAACATGTTGATCTGAGAACAAATGATTTTATACATTATATCGTGTATTATAGTGTCATACTGGACATACTGGGTAAGAAACAGATAATTACCAGTTCAAAACGGATATGTAGTGGTTTTAGAAACACAATAAACATACTGTACCAGTGACAGTGATGTTGACACTGTTGCTTCTCTCTCCTCCATCAGTCTCACACCAGTATTCTCCACTATCTGCTGTATATACACTATCAAAGGTGCAGAAGGACCCTGTTGGTGTTCTCTTATTATGACACAGTGGAGTAAATTCCTCATTATTCCTGATTCCTCTCAACTGAGTCGAGTTATCAAACCCAACACAGTCCAGAGAAACTGAGTCCTGCTGAAAGTGCTGCAGTCTGTTTGGAGTGATACGAAGAACAGCTGCACCTGAAACTGAGAGATAATTATTTTTTTAAAAAGTGTCCAATGAAACATCCAGAACTGGATCAAAACAAATGATTGTAGGTGGATCCACCAGAATCAGATTCAACTGAGTCTGTTTGCAAGATACATTCTGTTATTCACCAGCGAATGGATATTAATTAATTAATGATTGAATCCTTCACAAAATAAAACATTGAACAAAATTGTAGGAACCTAAATTGCATCATAGTCTAAAAGGTTCATGTCAACCTTCTACCTTCATACTTTAGATTAAAGAATGATGGAAAAATATCTTTATGATTTTGTATTTGTTACTTACCACTTGTCTGAACTTGCTGAACGATTTGAAGCATCACTGGATGAATAAAGAAACAGAGTTGTACATCAGACGTAGATATTTTGATGTACAGGACCATGAAAAATGTATAAAAAGAGAATAAACCATGACAGGTGAGTACTCACACAGTCTGAAGCAGAGAGCTGTGACCTCCATGCTGTCTTACTGCTGACTATCTGAGCATCAGACTGAATGCAGCTTAATTATAATGTAGGTCAGAACTTCCTCTTCCTGTGGTTTGACAGTCTTTGAGTGATAGACTGTCAGCCAAGAGGGGTCGACCATCCCTGACTTTCTGATTTGTTAAACTGAAGTTAGTGTATCATTGCTGCAAGAAACCTAGAAAATAATCTGGTCAGTACTTTCCAAAATGGAGCATAAAACCACAGAGTAATTCCAAATCCTTTAATTAAGTAAAAGTAACAGCACTTCAATTAAAGTAAAACTCCTGCATTCAAAATGTAACTTAAACCTGCATTAACTGACTACGGATACATTTTAAAAGACATTCAGGGTTTGTCACTAAAGTCTCTCAGCATACTGTATGTCCTGGAATAATGATGTCACATGTATTAAATCACTAAGGGAACTGTGCTGTCAACTTGTGGCCACAAGATATCACTGTTGAGCGTGAGATTGTCAAATCAAAGAGGAAACACAGGAAACAAAAGTTGCATCTTCCATGTTTAAAAACACACAGGAGGAATGAATGAATCAATGAAATGAAAAGGTAACTCACTGCATTCAACAACATAATGAAACAAACAAACAAATAAACAGAAAATAAACTTTTTGGGAGGTTTTGGGTTTCTTGTTTATCAGATAATCCATTGACGGGGTCGCAATTATTCAAATCAGTCTTAAAACAACAGTCAGGAGCTCAAATGACGAGTGAAACATATTTTTCTTGCTGACTTGTTGATTAACTCAGACTGCTGAAGCCTCAATAAGCTTCACATCAACTTTTAAATGACTGTGTGGACACACTGTGGATTTTGGCCTCCATCGCTTCCACTGAAAGCACATTTGAAAGAGATCTTTTAATATCCAGAATGAACAAGAGGAATAATACAGCAAGGGAAACCCTTGAAACCCACTATGTGCCCTTTTCCAAAAACTGTATTTGGATTTGGTTCCATTCACAGTCACAATCGAGTGGGCATTAATACTTTTCTACAGTGAAAGACTGAGCCTGGAGTATAAAGACTGAAAATTTCCTTACTTGAAAAAAAGCACGTCTGCAATGAGCATATTTCAGAAGAACTAAAAAAAAATATGGACCAAATAACGTGTGTGTGTGTGTGTCTGCTAGTTTTTAACATCTTTACTCCGCTTCATCAAAAGTCAGTGAAACTTTCGGGTTTTCTGCCTCACCTCTGATGTCTGGATTTGTTGCAAAACATTTACAGATTTACAGACACTTTGACAAAATGATGTAATTTAAGTTAAAATAGAACCATCATATTAGCTATTATTTACCAAGCAGTTTAATTGCAGTTTTTTTTATTTCATTTTTTATTTATTTTTGGTTAAAAATCTATCTGTGACTTTATTTCCTAATCAAATCCGAATAAATAAACATGGAACAACACATTGCAAGGAGGCTTCATGGTTCAACCTAGGTCAGTCTTCTTCCATCAGCCAGTCAAGGAACCAGCAAAAGAGCTGCAGTGTGGTCATGAACCTATTTTAGTTGCTTCGTGATGATGTGACATTAACGTGCTGTTAGTCGACCACAGTGAGTCTATTTGAAGCAGCTCTCTTCATGTGAACAGCGTTCTCAGACATTTGAACAGATATAGAAAAAAGGTGGTTTCTCTGTTAAGCCACTATGATAAAATTAAACACTTCTGCTGTGAGTAAAGTTAACATAAAACTGTCTGAACATATCATCTAGCTGAATGGCAAGAAAAATCTGGACTCATGAATGCACATGAACTTTGCTGCATTTAACTATACTTTATTTCAAATTCAGTTTAAACCTCTTGAAAGTGCAGGTGTCTGTGGCCATTTCATTCAGTATTAATGTACATTTATTCCTTTGATACAGAAAAAACAGAATATAAATGTAAAAGGTTTGATGTAGATGTAGGATGATAGTGAAGTATCGATGAAGGTAAAATTTCAAAAAGTAGAATGTTCACAAATTGACAAATACAGGTTCATAAATTGTCATTTCTTCTGTTAGTACAGCGCAGCTTCATATGTCTCTCCTCTTCTGCTTCTGTAAGACAGAAAATACAATATCTGTGGTAAAATACTCAGAGCACAAAAGCATCCAAGAGCAGAGTAGCAATCTGAGAGCCGAAGTTCCACAAGCACACAGCAGCAGCCTGAGTGTGAAGAGAAGAACTGAAGCTTGAGTGAAGGAAATCGGTGCAAGCAACATTATATTTAAGTGCAAGTGCAAAGTGCAAATCCAAGCACAAGAAGAGGCTATTTGAGTGAGAGGGCAGGGTTTTGAGGGCTAATATGAAAAAGTTTTCATGTGAAATCAATAAATTAAATGTTCACAAATTGATATAAAATGCTCTTTAATAAAGATAGGATAAAGCACAATAGAAATATGGAATATGAATGTATGTCGCAAATTAACGTGGCAAAACAAAATAAAATAAAAGGCAAACAAATGTTTGAAATGTTGCAAGTCCTTATTTAGTACAATATGTCCTTGATTTTTAATGTCTTTTATGAAACATAAAACATATTGTATTAACTGTAAATGATCGTTACTGTAATAACTGACAGTTAAAATCACTTTTGGGTCAAATAACCCACAAAGGAAGTGTAAATGTGGACCTTTGTTGTCACATGTGGGAAGTATTAAATGAACAAATAATGGTGAAATGTATTTGTGTTAAAATAAATTAATTTGGGGGTTTTAAAGATTTTGCAAACATACGGACCAGAATAGAGAAGTTGTGGTGTCTCATCTAAGTTCAAGGCAGAGTAAACAGGTTGAAGTGAAGATTCATCTTCACCTAAAGGAGAAAAAAATCAGTGAGACAAACAAACAGATCATCTTAAAGTAGCATATTATAAATATTTATGCTGGCAGGGTGAGGAGGCCTTTCTGTCTTTTTGTATCTGTGGTTTTCTTCTGTGGTTTGTGTCATGGCTCAAATTATCAGCAACACCTGCAGTGTCTAAAGCTAAACAACACGTATGAGACACTGAGGTGTTGAGAGAATAATTCACACATCACTATATATGCAGCACATCTCAACCGTTACTGGTAGAAACAACTGTCACTGTACGAAGACAACTGTATGAAGAATAGTGAAACTAAACAACTCTTGTGATTATATTATTTTTTTGTTTTTAGTCAATTGAAGATGCTAAAAGTAGAACTCGAAAAATGAAAATGTGCGTATAAAATCCCTAAATCCCCCAGAATATGAATGCACATCAAGTTAATGTCAATTTAAATAGAAAGTCAAGCAAACCTTTGTCTCATCTCTGTCCAATGGTCACGACTGCATATGTTATGCTTGGATCATCTGCAGTGTCGTCTCCAGAGACTGAAACATGAAAGAAAATGTTTGTCAAAAAAAGAAAATCTAAACTACATTTAAATTATTAAACACTCAAGCAGAAGTTTTGCAGTTTGACAGGTACACAGATGAAGATAAATAAATAAAAACATCCTCAAAATCAAGTTTCATCATTTCAATTCAATCAATCAGTTTAATTTACTGTAGCTTTAAAAAGCAAAAAAATATTGCTGTTTACTATAAAAATGTATAAATCAAAATGGTATTGTTTTGGTGCTAATGGAGCTCAGTGACAATAATTACTATCCTCACCTATTTGATTGTGCTCACTTGAGCCTGATGATGTCTTTGAGGAACAACAGAACACCGCTGGAAGATAGAAAAGGAAAAATAAAGACAAGAGGAAATTAAACTCTGTTATTTAAAAAAATTATTGTTGTTAACAAATGTTGTCTTTCTTTCACAAATGAGTGCACTCATGTCAGCTGTATGCAAATATGAATAAATAAACAAACACAACTGTACATTAAAACTGGAAAAGTACATTTTTTGTTAGTTGATCTCAGGTTACTGCATGGCTAAATAATACTGAATTTTCCAAAATACCAAAAAACTATACTACACAGAGAAAGACAAACATGATGTATTGTGAAGTTTGGAGACTAATGATTTGTACACTATGATATGAAATAAATGTTTAACCATCATATTAATTTTGTTTTTTTTTTTGATAGCTTGTGGCTCATTTGGGGTAAATTCTTTGGTATAGAGGATATAATGCCTTTTACACTTTTGTCTTTAACTGGAAATTAAGTTAAGTATGCACAGCGTTAGTCACTGTGACTGACCATCATAAGAAAAGTAAGTTTACTTCAGGACAGTTTTAATGGAGTACTTTAATGATCTTTGATATAAGTACGTAAACTATTTGATAAAAGTGAAATGCAAAGATTTACAAGCAATGTATTTGGGAGAGTACTTACCTGTACCTCCGTGTCTCCAAATACAAAGAAATCCCAGCAGCAGCAGCAGGGACACCATTACAATGATAACAGCAATCCACAGCAGGGGGATGGAGGAGTGATGGAGGACAGTATGGTTCCCTTCATGAGCTGTTTGAAAAGTGACAGAAACACTCTTTACTGTAATACGCGTGACACTGTGGGTATGGGTTACATTAAACATTTATTTAAACAATTTAACATATTTACGTATGTAAACAAGCTGGAAATATGAAGAATGTTCAGTAGGACCTTACCTATGAGGTCATAATTTAGACAAGATGGATGTAAAATATTATTTAGCCAGATGATAGTGATCATTTTGGTAGACACATTCCCTTTCTCAAACAAACTTTTATGCCAACTTTATATCAAGTGTCAAACAACTCCTAAGCATAATTTCCACCATCATGTATAATCTGCATGAATTCTGGTCATACAACCAGCAAAATGTGATCTTCATTTGTTTTTATACACTCTTGTGTCTCACCTCTGACAGCCAACCAGCTTTCTGGTGATGTTCCAACATCAGAGATGTTGCACTTGTAGATTCCTTCATCAGATGCAGAAACATTGTTAATGGTCATCTCTGCTGCTGCAGAGCTCTTCATGAGGACACCATCTTTGTAGAAATCAGCTCGGAGGTTTCTGGAGTTTGTCTTGTTTCTGCAGCGCAGAGTCACATCGTCTCCCTCCATCACAGGAAGGACGGGACTCTCTAGGATCACAGAACCATCTGAACAACATAGTGAAAAAAAATGCTAGAAATATGTTTTATGTACAATGTTGCAGTTACACAGCATAAAATTGGGAAAAAGTCAGACAGGATTGGAAAAATGGCATCCATAATTTATTCATATCACACCATCATCAGGCTCTTCATTGAATGCAATACGTGTCGGACTTAGCCAGAACACAATAGAAGAGGCCAAAAATCTAATTAAATAGTAAAGTATAGTAGTAGGTAGGGGTTTACACATATTCGTACCGTAATTAAGTTTTCTGTATTATAACTAAAGAGATTATTTTAGACTTCATCACAGACATAGACTTTCAAACATAGAAAAGTTCTGTTTTGACCCTGATTCCACATGAATTATTATAAAACATTACATGATGAAGTTTAGCCGTCTGCTCTCTTAATAAGGAGCATATTGGCAGCATGAGACATAGATGATGGCTCATTGTTCAATGTTTTAATTCTCCCTTATACAGATTCCATGAGTTTGTAAACATATACTTTTAATAAAATCTACCAAATCCACAATAAACAACAAATGATTTTATACATTATATTGTGTATTATAGTGTCATACTGGACATACTGGGTGAGAATTAGATATTTACCAGTTCAAAATGGATATCTAGTTTTAGAAACACAGTAAACATACTGTACCAGTTACAGTGATGTTGACACTGTTGCTTCTCTCTCCTCCATCAGTCTCACACCTGTATTCTCCGCTGTCTGTTGGATATGCTCTATCAACGGTGCAGAAGGACCCTGTTGGCGTTCTCTTATTAATATCACATACTGGAGTAAAGTCCTCATTATTCCCGATTCCTCTTAACTGAGTTGAGTCATCAAACCCAACACAGTCCAGAGAAATTGAGTCATGTTCAAAGTGCTGCAGTCTGTTTGGAGTGATACGAAGAAAAGCTGCATCTGAAACCAAGAGGTAATTATTTTAAAAAAAAAGTGTCCAATGAAACATCCAGAACTGGATCAGAACAAATGATTGTAGGTGGATCCACTTTGTGACAGAATCAGTTTAAATTGTGTCTCTTTACAAGATACGTTCAGGTTTTCACCAGGAACATGAACATTAATTAATGAGTGATTAATCCCTTCACAAAATATATTAAACTAAATTTTAGGAACCTAAATTACATCATAGATTCAAAAGGTTCATGTCAACCTTCTACCTTGATTCTTCAGATAAAAGAGTGATGCAAAAATATCTTTAGGATTTTGTATTTGTTACTTACCACTTGTCTGAACTTGCTGAATGATTTGAAGCATCACTGGATGAACAAAGGAACAGAGTTGTACATCAGACGTAGATATTTTGATGTACAGGACCATGAAAAATGTATAAAAAGAGAATAAACCATGACAGGTGAGTACTCACACAGTCTGAAGCAGAGAGCTGTGACCTCCATGCTGTCTTGCTGCTGACTGTCTGAGCATCAGACTGAATGCAGCTTAATTATAATGTAGGTCAGAACTTCCTCTTCCTGTGGTTTGACAGTCTTTGAGTGATAGACTCTCATCCAAGAGGGGTCGGCCATCCCTGACTTTCTGATTGATTCAAATATCCCTTAAGTTAGTACATCATTGCTGTAAGAAACCTAGAAAATAATCTGGTCAGTACTCTCCAATGTTGAATGTAAAAACACACTGTAATTCAAAATCCTTTAATTAGGTATAAGCACTTCAATTCAAGTAAAACCTGCATTCGAAATGTCACTTAAACCTGCATTAACTGACTACGGATACATTTTAAAAGACATTCAGAGTTTGTCACTAAAGTCTCTCAGCATCCTGTATGTCCTGGAATAATGATGTCACATGTATTAAATCACTAAGGGAACTGCTTTGACAACTTTGTCCACAAGGTGTCCCAATAGGGTGTGAGTCTGTCAAACAGTAGATAAGGGAAACAAGAATTGTTTCTTCCATGTTTAAAAACACACAGTCGAGAGGAATGAATGAATCAATGAAATGAAAAGGTAATTAACTGCATACAACAATATAATGAAGAAAATAAACAGAAAATACACCTTTTGGGGTGTTTTGGATTTCTTGCTTATCAAATAGTCCACTGACAGGTTCACAGTTACTCTTAAACCAACAGTCAGGAGCTCAAATGAACATTGAACCTGTTTCTTGTTGTAATCATTCCTCCTCCTCATACTGACCATCATACGATCCCTTCATAATGACCTTACAATGAAATGAAGTGAAATCCACAGTCCTCCCTCTGTGGGTTTATCTGAAGCTAATATGAAGCTTCAGCATCCAATTCAGAGCATTCAAATCTAGGTAATATCTTTCAACATTACTTTTTTCAAAATTTCTTTTTAGTGTCAGAGTCCATCTTTTTGTTACAAACTGTCAGACTGTCTGGACACTGTGTGGATTTTGGCCTCCATCACTTACATTGAAAGCACATTTGAAGGAGATCTTTTAATAGCCAGTCTGAACAGGTGGAATGATTACAGTGAGGAAAACCTCTTTCACTGAACACCTGACTGTTGCTGACACACTTGAATAATTTTGAACCTGACCTTTAAATACAGCTCTTAACTTCAAACAACGGAATAAGGCAACTAGCAATACAACAAAGTAGTACTAATCTAAAACACATTAGTGAAGCATCTCTATGGTCACAGAGCTGCTGCAGATGCACCTTTATGACTATTGAATGTTTCACTTTGCAGACACAAATCTCCTTATTTGGATGCTTCTGTTTAATGGTTCAAAGTCTGTCTTATTTTCCCACTTTATAGAAATGACTGATACTTTAGATGTAACAAAAGTAGAAGCAGAAGTAAAATAGCAGATCTAACATTTACCTAATGAACACTCCCCTTTTCATACCTAATACAAATGATGGTTTTGATTGCAGGTTATTATTTTAGATTAGTGAACAGTTACCTGGCAACAAGCTCAAAGTTCAGCTGTTCACAAACACACTCAAAGAGAAACTAAGCTTAGAAACACAGAACCATAATGTGTTTAATGTTTGACTAACTTATATGTTGCAAACTTTGGCCTGTGATTAAGAGCACAGACAAATTAATGTGTAAATCTCTAATTTAAATTACTTTGTACTGTTTTAATTTAAATTGTGGAATACTGTTATTAATGTGGTTTTAATGGCAACTTTGTTGCTGTTGGTCCAAACCAAAAACAAATATTGTGGAGAAATGATATAAGATGTTTAATGTTCAAGAAATTAATATATTATTGTATTAATACTTATTAATTAATACATTTTTTCTACATTTTTTTTTACATGTTTTAAGTAAGTTGTCTCACTGAAATGTTTCGCACTTTGTGTAGATAAATTAATGTTTTGTCTGTTAGAAAACAAGAAATAGAAAATGTTATCTGAAATGCATGATACATAGTGACCCTGATTCTAAAGAAGTGATCGTTGGAAAAGAGGAAGGAAATGCAGGAAAGCTGAAAGTGAATGGCTACACTTGGAAGTCAAGTCATTTACTACCTTGCAACATGTGAGCACTCGGCAGTTGGTAAGCCAGAGCAATTTTAGTTCAATGATTTACAGACTTTAACTGTGCAGTCTAATGAAATGGCCGCCACATCACACAGCAGGTACGTCGTCTTCTGAATTTAATTTTATCTAACTTCTATTTTAAACTCTGTCTCACTGACAATAACAGGTCTGCAGTAATACTCTGTAACAGATTATTAAGTGTATTCTAAAGCCTTTGTGTGAGAAAAATTTAAACCACACATGAAATGATTTCAAGTGTTGACTCTAATGAAGGCTAAAAGATTAAACAAGTCCGGCAGTATCAAAATATTAAAAAAGTTCAGTAAGAAATAGTCTTAACGCTGCTGGCGACAGAAGTGAAAGAATAATTGCACTACACATAAATTAGATTACATATCCTTGAACAACTGCAGAACTCTATTTAGGTTCATCTGCACTGACAAAAGTGAAAGTTTACCCTCATTACATGGACATGTTGCCATTATTTGTAAGTTTTACTTATAAGTAAGAATGAAGTGTTCAACTGAATTCAAACAAAGCATCAATGAAAAGAATATATAAAGATGGTGGTTATTTTAGTTGTTCATGTGTTTCAGCCACTCAAAAACAATAGAAGTCTACTCATGAAAGGACCTTATTCATTCCAAATGGAAATTGGGTTAGCCAAGTCCACAAAACAATCGAGTTGAAAAATATATTTTACTTTTTAAGCCCACTCACGAATGACTTTATTTTTGACTGGACTAGTTATTTTGCCCTAACACAAATTCTAAAGCATATTTTCCATTTACTGTATCATTGATCTTTTTTTTTCCAAATTTCAGAACTGCAGGATGCATCACCAGACAAACAGACCGTCCCTTCAATCTCCACTCAAAACCTTCTGTGTTTTGTTTTTCCATCTTCTCCTAACACACTCTTGTAAAGGTAACTTAACTAAATATCATCAGTGGCTAAAACATTTCACTCAGAACTACAAATGTCACTGTGGCGAGAGAGAGTCAAACAAACTTAGTAGGATTCATCTCATGTGGACAGATGGCCTTGTACTAAACTCTCATGGCTATCTGTCCAATAATGTTGATATATTTCAACTGGATTATAGTGGTGAACGTATGGATTGACTGTGTACTAATATTGCCATTTCTTGAGCCAAGCCTATAATCTATATACATTTTATCGATGAAAACATGAAATGAATTCATGAAATTCTTTGAGACAGATGCTTCAGTGTTAGCAAACTACTTTCTGTCTTTCGGGTGTCCGATTGATGTCAGACATTACTCTTCTAATTAATGTTAAAAGCAAATAGTCTTAAAGAGATCAGAAAGCAGATTTATCTTTCTAGCTTTTACTGCAAGAATGAAAGAACATTTATGTTTCTCTCCAGGTCAGGACCAGTTAATTGGTTCATCTCAACCAATAGTGGCAACAGTTGGTGATGACATCATTTTGCCATGTCATCTGGAACCTGCCAAGGATGTTGCTGCATTGGAGTGGACAAGATCTGACTTGGTTCCCAGATATGTCCATGTTGTGCGTGCTGGTCAGGACCTCATAGATATTACACATTCATCCTACAAGGGTCGAACATCACTGTTCCCTGATGAGCTGAAGCAGGGAAACATTTCATTGAAACTCTCTAAAGTGAAACTTTCTGATGAAGGAAAATACAAATGCTACATTCCAAAACTCTATAAACAAGCTTTTGTTGAACTTTTTGTTGGTAAGTGGACACATTTTTGTACTTTTTTTTTTTTTGCTTATAATACAATTCGGTGTAGTCTATGCAGAGACATAAAGGATTTTGGCTGGATTAACACAGCTTTCAGCCATTATTGTACAGAGATGAAAAGAACAACCACAGTTCTTAAAAACAGTTTAAATGAAGGTTAACACTTTTTATAGATCAATTCAGTAAATGGATGTTAAGAAGAAAGTATTTTCTTTTGCTGGTTAAGGTAGTAGGCTATATATTAGTATAATAGATACAAGTGTGTAACATACACATTATGTGATATGTCATAAAGGCTTTTTATTTTTAGCACACTAGGCCATTTTTGTCAATTTTTTTGTCTGACAATTTTATAAAGGTTTTTATGACACTTCAATGTCTTCAACTTACTCCTTTTACAATGAACCTAAAAAAGGTTTTATATAATACTTTATAGTTCTTCATAGATAATTAATGATATGCTAATTTGTGGCCTTAATGCTAGGTTTGTACTGTAATAAGTAAGCCTACTTAGCCATGACAAACTGATGTTAGCAGCTTCCATTAGGACAGAGAAATACACTGTTTATTCTATTCCTTACAATTGTGCTTTTAGTTTTGGAAAGACTTGACCATCCAGACTCTTTAGAGACATTCATGCACAAATCTCTGGTTTACAGGGAAATGCAAAGCTTAACAGGCCTTCTGTGCCCACTTAAAGTTACTGGCTATGATTGAACAACAGACTCTTTACAGGACAGACATTTTGACCTTTCATTGCAGGAAAAGCACAGGTGTAAATGATCGATATTAACGATGGTTAAATTAATTGTCAGAATAGGCCATGTCAGTGAGTGAGCATGCACACTACTCACCTAAATGCAATGCAGCCATCATTAATGTTAATAATCCCACCTGTGCTTTTATTACACCACTCGACATACGACAGTATGGTGTGGGATATAAGTTCACTTTTTTATTGAACATGACCAGATGAGTAAACATAAAACAACAAGCTGTCGATGCAGCACCAGGCACACACGCTTCTCTTCTTGGACCGGAGTCCAACTTCTCCAGTTAACTGGCTAGCTTACATGTTGACAAAACAGTTGCACTCTGCCCCCTGCTGTCCGGTACAAATATACATACAAAATCACAATAGATGAATTCTACTGATAGTACTGAACCAAATGTGGATAAATGATGTTATCAAAGTACTATAAAATCAAATATCCTTTCAGGTGCTACACTTTCCCTGCTATGAAGAATCAAAATGTCTGCCAAAAGAGTCTATCACCGATCTGAGGAAAAGGTTTAGAAGATGGCAAATTAACAAGAAAAGATAACAGACAAAACCCAGACAAACAATAGCCATACTGAATTTGTACCATCATGTTATAGGACTGAGTACTGCTGTGTCTTTGTGGCTTCAAAAAGCTCAACAATTACCATTTCTCTAAATTCCCAGAAAAATCACAGTGACATCAAACACATCCAGGATTCATTGCTACTATTTTTTTTTTAATTTCCAACTTTAGTATTGGCAACAGTAAGATATGTGACAACTCATCAGCACTTCATGAGCCAACTGTGTTTAATGGTCCAATAGAATCTACAGTTAATTATTAAATCTTAATCTTTCTTAATCATTAATTTTGTGATTGTGTTGCTCACCACTGTTTTCCTCACCATCAGGTGCTGCCTCCTCACCTGTCATCAGTATAGCAGGACTTGACAGAGACAGAGGAGCAGTGGTGTTACAGTGTGAGTCTAAAGGCTGGTATCCACAGCCTGAGGCGTTTTGGCTGGACAGTGAGGGAAAACTCCTCTCTGCTGGACCTACAGAGACAGTCAGAGGTCCTGATGACCTCTATACTGTCAGCAGCAGAGTGACTGTGGAGAAGAGACACAACAACAACTTCACCTGTAGAGTCCAACAGAACAAAATCAACCAGATCAGAGAGACACACATTATTGTTCCAGGTAAAAATGACTTTTAGTCTGATATTTTGGTTTTAGTTTAAAATAACTGAGGTCCAGTGTTGTTTAAATTACATGTTATTCATTGTGTTGTATCATTTGCAGATGATTTCTTTAAGGTCCAGTCCAGTTGTTCCACTGTCACAGTTGGTTTGGCTGTTAGTTCGGCTGTTTGCATCCTGTTAATAGTTGCAGTTGCAGTTTTCGTTTTTTTGTGGAAAAGTAGACAAAACAGTAAGTCACAAATTAATTGCAGTGTCTCTCACAGGGTTTAATGGGAATGGTGATATGAAATTTATAATTAATTAATTAATTAATTTTAATAATTTAGGTTATGGAGTAGAGTATTTACAAGCAGTCAAACTGTCAGACTTCTTGTATCGAAGCTAATTAGCGTAGTTTTGGGAGCAGGACCACACCTCAACTTCGCTACATCTGGCAATCCTATAAATACCATCCAACCCTCTGCTCCCTTTCCGCTCTCATTCTCTGCACCCCTCCCTCCCACCCTTTTTCTCTATTCTTGCTCCTCTTCTCCTTCCTAGGGCCCTGAGGGGGTCTGCTGTTTGCCCGGGCACTGCGGCAGATTCCCTATAAGCTTCCCCACAACGCAGCTGGTATCCAAAAGAATGACGCATATTAATTGCTCCTTCAATAAATCACTCAAACGTATCTGTTGATGGTGTGGTCCTTGCTAGTGAATCCCATGTTACACTGACATCAAACTTCCTAAAATGCAAGTAAAAATGTTTCCTAGTTTAATGTGACTGCTTTTATTTTTACACAGTGACCAAGAGAAGATGCAGGGATGAAACTGAAGGAGCAAATAAAAATGGTTCTAAAAGTGAAATGCAGCCTCTCAATAAAAAAGGAACAGAGAGAGACACAGTAAGAGACTCATTATTTATCAGAGGGAGGAGGGTGGCTGGGGTGTGACTTTGTTTTTGTTTTTTATCTTGACCCCAGAGCAACAAAAATTTCTCTTTGAGCCTCCCTGAGTGACTGCAGGAAAATGTAAGACCCTCCTTTCACCATAAATAACCATATTTTGATTATATTTACACTAAAAGGAGGTACCATGACTCTTCAACCTTGGTCCTCTGATCTCCCTTCCCTCGTCAGGAAAAAAGCAAACTACCAGCCTGACTTAATGTGCCCTCTCCTGTAGTGGGGACGGGGAGGACGGGATAACATGAGCCACTGTGAAAGTGTATTTGTTTCAAATAATAGTGACTAATAAATATAATAATCAACCATTTTTTTTAGCTCAATTTTACACAACAAAAGACATCTCAGGGGACTTTTGACATAAAGCAGGTCTAGACTGTACTCTTAAATTTACTGATCTACTCTTTAATTAAATGAATTAATTTACTGAATGAATCAGACCTTTAAATAGCCAAGAGTTTCTATCTTAGGTGTGATTGTGTTGTATCATGAAATCATGTCTTATAAAAACATCATGTCTCTCATCTAGTCTTTCTCCATGTCTCTCTTCATTCCCAGTTGGAGAAGAAACAAGATGAACTCCCGAAGGAGAAACAGGACAAAGAGAAAACTGAGGAAGAAGTGAAGAAGCTGAACAATCAGCTGGAGTCCAAACAAACTGAGGTTAATCTGATCATAATTAACTTTCTGAATTAAGATGATTTACATGAATGAATTACAGATAATATTGATACACACACATCAGCAGTCACAGTGTGTCAGTGTGATACATGATGGTACACTGTAAACCCGAATAAGTTTCCAGAACTCAAAAAAATTGAGGCAATCAATTGCCACAATTTTTTTGAGTTGATTAACTTAAAAGTCAGAATTTTCCAGAACTTTAAAGGTTGAATGAAGTGTTACTTGTACTTTTTGATAACGGTTAAATTAAAGTGCACATTTAGCTCAACTCAATTGTTGTCAGTAATTATGACTTTTTTTAAACCACTGAAATAAGTTCAGAGAACTCTAAAAAAATAAGTACAGAACCACACCATTTCATGTTAACCAGACTCAATGTTTATTAGTTTGTGTTGTCACTGTATTAAGTACACATTACTCAACTATTTTGTGTTTGTTTACTTAAAAACATGTGAATCAAAACTTAATTTTTTTGTGGCAATTGATTGCCTCAATAAAATTGAGTTTAACTAACTTAACATATATATGTAAACATCTGTTATAAAACAGTATATGCCCAATCCGCTCCCCTTTAGCACACTGAAATGCTTGAAATAGAATACATAAACATTTATAAATTAAAATAAATACAACACAGTATAATTTAAAAAAATATTAAAATAATACCAAAATGAAATTATCTTTCATTACAGCTTTAACAAAAAACTGTGTGCTTTTACCTTCCTAATTCCTGAATAAGGAAACAGGGCAGGGCAATTACAAAAAATCTACAGACTGTTTAACAACATTTTCACTTAAAACTGTAAAATGTAAACGTTTTACATTACTATGAGCTAGCCTTCTATAATGATATACCCTGCAGTCTTCTTTCAAGAAGAATTTCTACACAGTCAAGTCACTCTTGAGGGTCTGCAATTTGGGTGACAGTTTAATACTGTCTAGACCAAAATCTTTAGAGTGAATTCAGAGGTGTTGGTCAGTGCTTTGCTAGCTGAAATGTAGTGCATCAGTCCATAGATTACCGGAAAGGCATCACCAAGTCTGGGGAGGATGACCACGCCCTCACTTCCATTGATGACAGAGATTCTCACTGGGTTGTAGTGAACTAGACCTGTGCCATCACTGATGACTGTAAGGAGGCCCATGGCGACATCACCAGTCTCTGGCTCATCACGTTCTTCCTGAAAGTAAAAGAGATCACAAACTAAGACATAGAACAGAACATCTTTTTTAACCAAGTCCCACTGAAATCCAATACCTCTTTTACAAGGGAGACCTGGGTCTGATTGTAAGAGGTGAAAAACACAATATCCATGTTCTGAACACATGAATGAATGAAGCCAAATTAACAGAGAATCCAAGTGTGGACAGGACAAACAGATATGATGTCAGGAGGAAAATAGAAGACCATACATGAAAATTGTATGGGTAGACGAAATAAAGCCTAATAGATGTTAGTATATTGTTTAACTTTTTTTTTTTTTTTTACATAATATACCGTAGAATGTGAAAGTGACTTAAGGAGACTCACTGTGCAGGTTCTGAAAAATCCAGAAACATCCCCATGCAGATGTACAGGAAGGGCGTGGAGTACAGTGGTGCGCTTGGTGTGGATGTCGTGCATTTCCTATTCAGATAAAAACAGAATTGTATATATTGATGAGTTCAAAATAGTCCAATTAAAACATACAGTATAGCCACAAATGATGTGTTCACATCTTTGCAATGCAATCAGACAAATGACAAACAAGAGTGGACTAATGGAAAATTCACAAAGCTGTAATCATTGAATCTATTCACTGTTCCAACCTATGAAATGTGTAATAATATATTTACCTGGTCATCATGGACCTTGAAAATCTCAGCTAAAGCATCTGCTGTCTTGCCAGTTTTTGAAGCTTTCTGCCTGAATAGGGTCATCAGGCGAGGAAGATGGCGGTCAACCTCAGCTTAAAATGAGTTCTGAAGGTTCTGATTAGTGATGCGCTGGAACTCTGCATACAGCTACATTGACATAACAGTGGGAGGAGAATACAGCAACACTTAAAAAAGACATTTCAAGAATCTAGCACACATTTATAAAACAGAAAACAGCAGCCAAGTGAGTAAGAATCACATTTTTTACTTTCAAATAGCTAATCCATATTACCTCAGACTCTGTTTTGAGAGCAGGCCAGAGGATCATGAGTTCATTAACTCCTGGGCAGGACATCACTATACAGGAAATGTAGTCTCCATCATCCTTCTAATGAGGGGCAGGTTCTTCTCAGTCTTCTGGACAAATGAGTACTCAGTGTATTTAATGTCTGAAACGTACAAATGCAATCAATGTAAACGCATGGAAGCAGGCTGATTCTGGAATAGTTGCTATGGTACAGCCTGTAGTGTCTAAATAACTGTATTCTGGAGGTGAAAGAAGCTGCGGACAACTTACATTTCCAGATCATTTTGGAACCAGCAACCTAAAAGGCAACAAAAAAAAATTAGACCAACAGAACTGCTTATAGTTACGATTTAACAACAAGTTAATTACTATTATTTTACCACAACATGGTCATGGACTACAGCTAACACTGCTTAAAAATCACTGCTTTAAATGTTTTCCAGCACATCTATAGATCAGTTTTCAGTGATCTATAGATGTTTTCAGTTTTAAACATGTTTTAAAACCAAATCTTGAATTAAATTTTGACTTATTTTTAGGCCAATCGTTTTTTTTGCAAGCAAATACAAAGTTAAGTAAAATATGAACTGTGCAGTGCCGTATTAAATTAAATATTTAAATATCAGTTAGGGAGATAGTAGAGGGCTGTATGTTAACTTTTTGAGCTCATAGCACTGGTGCTAGAGGTTGATAGTGTTGTAGCACAGGCCAAAAAGAGACAGGGGAGACAGACATTGATCTGCGCTAGGTTGAAACTTGAACCAGGATCAGCCGCTCAGCGCTAAGTGGGGAATTTGTGTGGTTGCTAGGTGTGCTAGTTGTGGTCGCGCCAACTACCTACCGTAATGTTAGCTAGACAATGTCTAATGCTAGCCCTTTAGCACCAAAAGTCACCCCGTGATAGGCAAGTGAAGAGCGAGGGCTTGGAGATGGTATACACTCTGAGACAAGCACATTAGCAAATGTATAAAAGAAGTAAAAGTGAATAAATATTAACATTCAAAACTTACCATGAGTACTGACTGCTGCCTGGATAGTAGTTACTTTCTGCAGCTGCAGGCTTCGGCTCCCGCTTAAAATTCTTCTTCGTCTGTTTGGTTTTTTTTTGTTCGTTTGTTTTTAAGAATCAGCTCCTGTGCGCATTAGCGCCACCTTTGCTTTAATGATCCTTACAGTTCAACACTTCAGTAAAAAATAATTAACAACAATAAATACATTAAAATGATAAAAATAAAAATGAAAAATAAATTAAAAGAAAAAAAACGTCTTCCTCTCAATGCATTTCGGACCATTTGCTCCATTAAATTGTTACTCTATGCTACGATTGCAATGTATTTGCTATGATTTAGGCACTTTGAGATTTTATGGTATTTTGTCTTGTGCTATATATTAAGTTTTTCTTAAATAATCCCCATTTGAAACAATAGAAATGATGGGGCTTTTATCATCTTTGTGATTAATTAATTATATCAAGTTAAAGGATAGTTATCTTTTTGAGATATGTTTACTTAAACATGAATATAGTTCTATTTAATCAAAAATTATTAGTTACACTTACTCAAAAAGGAAGAACATGTTACACTGACTTGACATTTTTAAGTTAGTAAAACTTTCCTTAAAGTTTTAAGTATAGACTACTTAATCTATTCAATGATTTTGAACGTTCGGGTTTACAGTGTAGTTTAATTGATCACTGCTGTGATGTTGATTCTGTTAACCTGAATGACAAACAGCTGAGTCAGCAGAAACAAGAGTTTGATATCTGAGTGTTGGAGCTTCTTCTCATGAATATGTGTTGAAATACAAACAATGAAACAAGCAGCAACATTATTATTTATAACCAAAGACAAACCTTAACACCAAGACAACTGAGGTTCATCCAGTTAATATTGATTTTATTTTCCACCACTGACTGTTTTGTATTAATTTCAAATCTGTCTCAACTTTTTCTGGTGTTTTCTGAAAGAGAAGAAATTTTTTCTAAAATTAATGATGCTGAAATGCAGCCTCTCACTCAAAAAGGAAAAAAGACCAGACATGTAAGTTAATACACAACAGAGTCATTTCCAGTTGAGCAAGAAAGAAACAAGAGCAACTTAGTTAAGATGAATAAATAAAAGTCTATAAGAAAAGTAATAAATATTTACATAAAGATGTGTGGTTTCAAAAGAGGAAACATGGAGCTCACTGATTAATCAGATCACACAGAATCAGAAACACAAATGACTTCACTTAAATCAAACTGGAAGTTAATGTGATTCAGTTCATTTTTTTCTCTTTATGATCACTGGAAGTGTTTGATTTCATTCATAATGTGAAAAAGTCATGAAAGGGCAGGAAGAGAAAACCAGGAAAGGAGGTGACGTGTTAGATTCACTGCAGGAAGGATGAAACACTGCAGAACTCAAAGTTCACCTGAAAAATAATTTGGTTGAAGATTTGTTTGTACTTTCTGACTGCTGCATAAACTGGAGAACATCTTACACATTTTTCTGTTGTGTGTAAACTTAAACCCTGCGATATATTCCTTCTTTCATGTGTCATGATGTTTGATGTAAGAAGCTGAGAGGAAAGTTAAGAAACTGAAGATGCAGCTGCAGATCAAGAACAAGAAGATTCATCTTATACTTTAAAGTCACATTCTTAAGTCATTTGACATGATCGTTTCTCTCATCTTGTCTCTCTTAATACTTCAGGTTGAAAACAAACAAGCTGAATGTGATCTGCTGAAGGAGCTGCTGCAGCTTCATGAAGAGAAACAGCAGACTGAGAAAGACCTGCTGACCCTGAGGCAGGATCTGGAGACCAAGAAGAAAAAGGTTCATCTCTTCATCTTAATCCTTCTGTATTTATTGAAATGTCATCTCTGCTGTTTGAGGCAGACTTAATGGATCTATACACCATGTTAACTTTCTAAAACATACTTCCTCTCAGTAACATGTTCACATAGAAACCCTTTGATTATATATAAAGTTACTTTTTCATATTGTATTCAGTTTAACTGTGTCATCGGGTTGTATAATTACTCACTTGCTTTAATATTATAACCATGTTTCTCTTGATCTCTCCCTCCTCCCAGCTGGAGACGAGAAAAACAGATCTAGCCCAGTATTCTTGGTTTTCAAAGGTAAGCGCTCATTGTATAAATGTAATGACACAGTCTCACATTTCCAACAGAGTTATCCAAGGAAACACATCAACAAAGCAAATTCATTATTATAATATATCCATTATTTTTCTATCATGATGCCTCTTTGCCTTTTATCATTGTGAATGAGGACAAATGGATTCTGTGCTGGTCATTGATGAGTTTCTTCCTTAACTTCATTAACAGATAAAATTATGCAGCAGTAAACAACTTTATCAGAGCAGCAGAGAGAATTTGAATTTTTATTTTATTTATTAGTTTATTTTGAGAGGACACCACATGTCAGCACTGACACACCTGAAATAAAACGACACAGAAAATTATTAAACAAATTTAAATGCAGCTTCTCTACTAGATGTATTTTCTTACTTCTTGTCCAACAACAGTCAGGTGCTAAACCGTTTTTGGTAATATGGGTCATTGTCTCATGTCTTGATGCGATCCAGGATCCCAGCAAGAAGGAGCTGCAGAGGAATGACGAGCAAGCTAAAGAAGACGTGCAGAAACTGGAGAAGCAGTTGCAGTCCAAGGAGAAGGAGTTTGAGACCATCACCAAGAAGGTTCATATTTATATATTTTCCTCAAAAGACACCTACTTGTTTGTTTTTAGTTCCTCTTTAAATTTCCAGTTTTGTTTTTTTAAAACAACAAATGAGATACAAACCATATTTCCTAAAATAAAAGGCAGTACTCAATTAAAAGCGGGTCTCTGATAATGGCTGGGGGTGTGGTCGACACAAAGGTCAGCCATAAAAACAAGCCAGAGAACAAACACGGGTGGATAAACTCCTGGTGGTTAGTTAACTGGATATAACATCAGTTGTATGAGTACATGTGGAGCCCTTTACATTACCACTTACTTTTAATTAAATACATTCAACAGTATACATGCTATTTTCACTGAAGGCAGACCATCACAGAAAGAGGATATGTGTCAATATGTGTTGAAATACAAACAATGAAACAAGCAGCAACATTATTATTTATAACCAGAGTATGAAGAATACTCTGATTGGCTGACAAGTGTTCATGGAAACTGTAAAACAATGTTTTATCAGCAATGCTTTATTTTACAGGTCACTTAATTTAATATTCATTATCTGGAAATTATTGGTGTAATTTGCTGGTTTGTTAATTTTGAGAACATTTTACAGAAGAGAGTGCTGTTTGGATTAATGAAAAAAAAATGTGTGTTTATTTATTGAGAGTCCACAACAATAAATTAGATTCTTAAACTAACAAAAAATATTTATATTAGAATCTCTCTTAAAAACTAAAATGTGACTTTTACATGAATATCTGACATTTATTTAAATTAAAATGCTGCATGAATCAGAGTTTTATTTTGTCATGTGTTACTGTTTATCTCACATCTTAATATGAGAACTTGTCTCTTCATTGTCTCTCCTCTCAGATTGAAGAAAAACAAAGTGAGCTCCAGGATGAAAATAAGAAGCTTCAGAAACAGGTAAACACCAGAACAGATGAGGTTCATCCAGTTTATATTGATTTTATTTTTTACCACCTACTGTTTCAAGTTTATCTCACAGATTCATCTTTTTTTATCATGTTTCTGTTTCATTTTACGTTTTTATCATTTTATCTCATCTTTATCTCACAAAGAACGAGTAACAACTGAATTCATTTGTCTCACAGAATTCACATTAATTCTGAATGTAATGAGTCCAATAAAAACAAAGTCATGTTCTCTCAGCATCTGATGTTAGTTTTCCTCTCTGTTGGTCTCTATCTTTACAGATTCAAGATCTCACCAAGAGTCATCAGGAATCTGAGAGAAAGCTGAAAGCTCACTATGATAAGAAGGTCAGTGTCTGTTTATATTTTCTTCTTTACTTTTGAATTTGCTATCAGCATTGATGGAGAATATAAACAGGCTGCCAAACATGGATGGTTCCTGTTTTTATTATTATAATGTTAATGGTCAGAATAAACTCTGATTGAACCTGAAACTGAAACTATGTTTTATTAACAAGTTTTAATCACATCCTCCAACCAGTCAGACACAAGGATTTAGCAACATTTCAACAAAACATTATTAATTTACATTCAGAGTTTGAAGCTTTAAGTAGCCAAAAGTTTCTATCTTAGGTGTGATTGTGTTGTAGAATGAATCCATGTCTTATAAAAACATCATGTCTCTCATCTAGTCTTTCTCCATGTCTCATGTCTTCATTCCCAGTTGGAGGAGAAACAAGATGAACTCCTGAAGGAGAAACAGAACAGAGAGAAAGCTGAGAAAGAAGTGAAGAAGCTGAAGAATCAGCTGGAGTCCAAACAAACTGAGGTTAATCTGATTATAATTAACTTTCTGAATTTAGATGATTTACATGAATGAACTACAGATATTATTGAGACACACACATCAGCAGTCACAGTGTGTCAGTGTGATACATGATGGTAGTTTAATTGATCACTGCTGTGATGTTGATTCTGTTAACCTGAATGACAAACAGCTGAGTCAGCAGAAACAAGAGTTTGATATCTGAGTGTTGGAGCTTCTTCATTCATCCACTTAATATTGATTGTGTTTTTCACCACCTACTGTTTCAAGTTTATCTCACAGATTCATCTTTTTTTATCATGTTTCTGTTTCATTTTATGTTTTTATTATTTTATCTCATCTTTATCTCACAAAGAACGAAAAACAACTGACTTCATTTGTCTCACAGAATTCACATTAATTCTGAATGTAATGAGTCCAATAAAAACAAAGTCATGTTCTCTCAGCATCTAATGTTAGTTTTCCTCTCTGTTGGTCTCTATCTGTCTCAAGGACAGTCATCAGGAATCTGAGAGAAAGCTGAAAGCTCAGTATGAGAAGGAGGTCAGTGTCTGTTTATATTTTCTTCTTTACTTTTGAATTTGCTATCAGCATTGATGGAGAATATAAACAGGCTGCCAAACATGGATGGTTCCTGTTTTTATTATTATAATGTTAATGTTCATCATGCAGGAAACTCTTGTAGAAACATACAAGTGATTTAAAAGAACTGGTCACATTCATCAGTTTTCTTGTAATTGTAGGATTTCCTCTCAGAAACAAACGAAGTTAGTGAGTGATGCAGACCTGCGCTACAGTATGAATCATTACAGACAGTCTGTCTTTCTCCACACGACAAAAACACTAAAACACTTGTTTGATTGCCAATTAATGAACTGTTTGACCACATTTTTGTTTTCTATTTGTTTTGTTTTTGTTTCTTCATATCAAGACAAACAAGATGAACTCCAGCAGCTCCAGGATGAAAATAAGCTTCAGGAGGAGCTTAACACGTGGAATAGTCCCAAAGATGAAACCAGACAGCAGCGGAAATGAAAACAACTCGACTTCCATCCAGGAACAACAGCCCTTGGTCAGCCAGATGAAACAGCCACACACTCGCACAAACTGTCTCACTAATCAACTGTGATAAAGCAAAACTGTGCTTTGTTGACTATAGCTACACTTCTCTTGTGTTTAGCTAAACACACATTCTTTCTACTCCATCTGTTTCTCTCCGTTTCACTGCTCTCTTTTGTTGTCATTGTTTTTTTTTTCTTTTTCACAAAAACTCTGCCCCTCTGGTTCTCTTCCATACCTAAAACCAATTAACACAGGTGGCACTGACTGACACCTCAGTAACCGATAAAACAAGAATAAGTGATACTAAAGGCACAGTCTCTTCTGTTTTTAGTTTGCCACACTGTTTGCTTTGAATATTGTTTAGAACTTTTTTTATTTTAACTATTGTTTGAACTACATAAAACATTACATGAACATTTAAATGATTTACATCCCGACAAACTTATGAATAAATTATTTAAATCTCAGTTGACCATTTTTCCTTTATTAAAACTAAATTACTTTTAGTATACTGGTATCGCTAAGTCTTCCTTCTAAATTTAGTGGGAGCTAATTTTAACTCCACATTTTTCACACTGGGCTACATTCATTTTCCAGTTTAGTGTTGAATCTTGACTTCAATCACATCCAACATATTTTGGGTTTACTGTAACTGCAACACTGACTGAGAGTCAGACCAGATCACCCAACATCAATGTTGGACCACATTAATGCTGATTAATGCTGAACAAGAGCAAATCCCTGCAACCATGTTCCAACATCTGCTGGAAAGTCTGAAACCAAAGGAGTTAAGTCCTAGTGTCCACATACATTTGGGTAGTTTGTATAATTTTCATCTGAGCTGTCAAACATTTTTGTGTTAGTTCCTTTGTTTTTTGGGAATGGTAAGAACATTTCACAATGTTGTCTCTCACCAACAGGAAATGGCCATGGGAAGCCACAACCCAAACGATGAACCACAAACTACAGACAACAGACATGATTCACTGACACCAGCTGTTAATCATGATGAATGAACTCATATTTGCAAAACAGTGATGGATGGAAATGTGCATTAATTTCAGTTTTCTTTTATAATGATCACATTTTCGCTACATTATGATGTAAACTTAGTTTCTGAGCCTCAATTGTGCTGCAGCCAGGAGCTCAGGGGCATGAGGACACATGGTGGTGCATCTTTTTTTAAATACCTACTTACATCATGATAATTAGTGGCTCTGTTTCATTTGAAACACATGATATAACACAAATGTACAGTAGTCATGTCTTGTTTCTACAAATCCTTTGTTGTATTCAGATGACTGTAACAAAAAATCAAGAAAGCATGTTATGTCCCCCACTTAATATAAATTCTTATAGACACAATTTACCCTTCAAGCTATCAAACAAACTCTATGGAGAGGAGCTCTTTATTAAAGCAGAGTGTTGAACTACTGTCATTTAATAATAACTTTGACTTTTACTATTTTGTAAGGTCAGGCGTAACTTCTGTCTTAGCGGCTTCTTACTGATATCTGTGATAGATTATTCATTCTGACAAATTCACCTGCATCAGGATGTTATAAGCTGAGCCAGATGGATGAATGAATGAAAATATTTATCTATTTCTTTAAAAAATGACTAAAAACGAATAGATTATTAATAGTTGTTGTTTAATTTGTAGTTGATTGACTAATTTATTAATTGTTGCAGCTCAGATAGTCTCCTTCTAACAGATTGAAAATAAATAGAATGGACAATCACTAATACTCAACACTTTCCAATATTAATATAGATTGCTATATAATTGTTCACAACTGCTCACAAAACATGATATGTTAACACTTGTCATGAATATAAACAATGACAGATGGGAGGGTGTATTAAGGGTGTATTAAGTAATATCGTTTTTATTTCTTTTTTCTGTACAGAAATCATTCCTGTTATGAAAATGAACCTCAAAATAGACCATGAGTTCATGTTGTTAGGAAAAATGCCAAAGGGGATAGAACAGGAGACAAGTATCTTATTAGGATATTAAGGATAAGTGCTTACACTAGTGCCTTGTGTAGAGAAACTGAAGGACCTAATGGAGAAAGTAAAAGAAATAGAGTAGTTAACATATAATATCAGAGGTAACTTTAGAATGAGATGCATACTGTGGACCAGATGGAGGAGTTGAATAAAACGTGAGGGCCAAAAGTTACAACAGAAGATATGAAGATATTACACCTCAGCTTAACAAAAAGTTGCCTATAGTGATTTCATCAGACATTCAGACAGCTAATAGATTGCTATTAGATAACATAGATATTGGGAGCAGTCAGCAACCAAACAGAGAGAGTGCTGTCTTTTATCCTTTAACCCTTTTTTAAATTATTATTTTTATTAACATCATTATTATTGATTTATTTAATTTGTTGCTCTCCTGTCAGTTGTATCATATTCATGAAATTAATATTGATTGGTTATTTAATTTGTAACCTTCTTTTTATTTATTAGCATTTACCTTACTTTCATTTTATGAGTAATTTAACTGGTATCATTGTGTGACCTGTTTTTGGTGGTGAGGTGGATGAGAGAGGTCAGTGATGAAACATGCAAGAAAAATACCTGTGAATAATATGACTTTGAATTTATATAAAGACGGATTATTGTTTGGATTAAGGGCTGAGTGGGGGAGGGATGCAGGGGTTTGGAGGGTATAAATATGAGTGTTTTGTACTTTATGTTCTCTTGTTTTTGTTTTTTGCTTTTTGTGTGTTTTTGGTGTTATTGTTTGTCCTTTTACCCTTTTTTCATTCTTTGTAATTTGGTTAAATGTCACTATGGGGCCTCACATCTTGAAAAATAAGAATTTAGCAACTAAGAAACATCTACCTTCAGTTTATTTTGATTGCCTACATTCTAGAAACGAGAAAAAAATTGAGCTGCCTCCATGTTATTTGTGTAGTATAAATATTAGTGTGTGTATACTGCATTCATGTTGTACTTTTGTAGTTTATTTTTGATTATAGAGGAACTGGATTCAGAATGGCATCTCATTATTTGTGGATTGTTTTGTTTCACACCTCAAGGCCATCGTATATCATACATTATAAATAACTAATGGTAAACACAACTTTTCATTTTGATGGCATACATTCTATAAATGAAGATATTCAAATTGTATAAACTTGGGAAAAGAACTACAGACATTTTGCTTTGAGACCATCCACTTCAGTAATTTTTAATTGTCCTTTTGTGATACAACCACCAGGAGTCGCCAAAAGACCCAAGACCTGCAATACAACAAGAGAACTTTTCTAATCTTAATTGTGTCTCTCTGTTATAATTATATTTTTATTGCTGTATACTCACAGAAGATCCGATCTAGTGTGTTATGACTGAAGCAGCTAATCATATACTTGTTGTGTGTCTATTATAACTTTATTACTGCTTGATTTTCATTGTTAAATCAAGCTTCAGTTATATGCTCCAAAGATGTTGGATTTGGTTAGTCTGTAGGTTAACCAAGGATGAGAGTGTGGTTTCGATGCATGTACAGTAAAACTTTAATATATATAATATATACAGTGCTCAGAAAAACCAAACCACAGTTAAGAGACAGTTTGCCTTAAAATGACTAAAATGATTTTCTTTTACTTCTGATAATCTGTGTTTCATAATTACATAACACATGACATCTGACTTGTGAAATGAGGAAGTGACTTGTGACCCTTTCACATTCACTCTCAGAAAAGAGAACTAGCATTCTTCATACTGTAGATAAGACCAAGTAAAAAATGTTGGATATGTCATCAATTCTTAATGTTAAAAAAGTTAAAGCTATGACTGGTAAAACGACTATAAAATGGACTATTTACTTTGCATTGCAAAAACACATTTTCTGTGTTGTTTATCAGGTATTATATCATCATAGTTTATTTAAATTGGACTGATAAATGTTGAATTTTTAATACATTTAAAAGTATGACTGTATTTTTTATACATTTACAAACTTTTATACAAACATTTTATAGTGAATGATGAACTGTCTGACTATAAAAAACTTACTTCCCTACAGTATATAAATGAAACAATAAAATTTGCCTTAATACAGTATTTCACTACGTTTATTGATAATATACTTTAAACCACAGATAAAGGACTGTTAATCTAAGTTAATCTAAATGACAAAAGTTCTTATTTTAAATAATAGTGGTGTGAAATTATTGATGTGCTAAAATGTAATCAATATTTAAAGGTTGTAGCTGCTCAAAGTGGAGACTAGACCTTTCCTGTTGGACTTTACAGCAATGACTCTTATTGTTTCTGTTGGGTGAAAATGTCAAGATATTATTTTTTGTTTTTTCCATTGGCACATCACACTTAAAGGCCACTCAAAAAACGTAGTTAAAATGATGCAAATTTATCATATCAAACAAGAAATTCACAAGCCCATATGTACATTCAAATAGTTACTGGTCTCTGTATTTGTTCCTCCTGTTCATACTCACCATGAAGTACTGCCTGACCTTAATGTAAGTGATGGGATTCAAATAACTCATTCCTCATTTTGTGAAAAAAATGCATTGTTGAATTCAAGTTTAACTAAAATGAGGGTTCAGTAGTCTGAGTTCGACTTAATGAAGTAGGTTCCTGCTTTTTGAATATGAAATATATGAAATAAAGAATTTCAAAAAAATAAGACAAAATGGACCCTACACACACACACACACACACACACACACACACACACACACAAGATGTAATAAGAAAATAGGTACAATATAAATTTCCCTTCCTTTATATTTCAGACATGAACTTTCAGAACTGTAGATTCATTTTCTCATTTTCAGAGAAGCTGTGGTAAACTGAATACGTGACAGTGCATGTATATTAAAACCCTAACATCCATGTGTTGTCACGTAATCAGCACTAATCTCCTCTCTGATTATTTCCTCTGTGGTTTATTGGTAATGGTTTATAGGAACTCACACTCAACAGCACTGTGGGTGCCAAGTTATGTTTATGTGTGCTTAATTCGGTAGTGCGGTCTGTATTTTGTAAATGAGATACATAAGTGATTGTTATATATAAGTCATTGAATAAATTAATTAATAGTAATTTGTTAAAGTTAAGCTAATAATAATAGGATTTTTTACATATTAATGTACCCATGATATTTCCTAAAAGCAACATTTTATAATCTTCCTTTTGTCTTCCCGTCGACCGTGCAACTTTTGTCCTCAAGGGTCAAAATTGACCCGGTCTCGTTTGACTGTTTATAAAACATAAAGTACACATTATCATCCAAAACTATGTTTACATCTTTTTAGCCAACTTCGTTCCAACTAAAGACAAGTTTTACACTAATTTGTGAAAGTTATGGACCTCATATTCATTTATACCTCATACATAATCAATTATTTTAATTATGTGCAAGACCAGAGGAAAATATGTTGACTGATTATCACAGACTGGTTTAGTCAGGTTACTATTTGAAAACGTTTGGAGACCATTTTTTAATGGGAGCACATATTGACACCTATTGAGGTGTCATCAGATGCGGAAACATTATTAATGGTCTCCTGCTGGATTACTGAACTCATTTGACTTGACTGAATGTATGCAAAATCTTACACAGAACAATGTACTTGAATATGTTTGTCTGAGCTCTGTCTTTTGCCATATCACATCAATCAAAGTTATCTCAGGGCACTTTTCATAGAGAACTGGTATATGTGGTTTGTCCAAGTGGTGTTGCTGTACACCACTTTCTTGCTGTGCCGAAGATGGTGGACCTGCTCAACTAATTATATTTAAGGATACAATGCTGACTGTATCCCAGCTAAACCTAGTAATTACAACATCAGCTGATGTACACTGGCCCAGACTTCCATCGTGAAAGAGATGTCTGTAAATGAGCACATACATTTTTTGAGCGTAACAACTCTATTGAATTGACCCAGATTCAATCCATTTGGTCTGATCACATTTGAAAGTCGAGATGATCTGCACAATTGAATTGTTTTTATCTCCATTTAAGTTAGCTGGAGGGCTAAACCAGAAGTTAGCTGTGTCAGCTGTCTCTAGTGAGCATGCTCCATGGGCATATGCGGCCCATAGAGCGTTCAAAGTATGTTTTCATCCATAATTTCTTTACAGCAAAGCTTCCTTTTTTGGCTTCATGTGCCACTGAACAACTTTTATAGGAATAAAGGGGTCCCTGCCTCCAATGCTGTATCCAGTTCTCTTTATACATACATGGCTCTGCCCACTTACTATCAAAAAGAAAAAAAAACACTTGTGAGCAAGCAGTAGAGCAATGACAGTAGTTGTGCACTTGGGGAGAATTGCCACATGCTCCTTCAGAGTATGTGTCTATGTAAAGCATGGTTTCTCCTTGCAGGCTAGAACATTGCTTATGCAAGTGAAAATATTCTGTGTTTGTGTTGTGAAAGCACTCGAAAAAATAATATGCGTGTGCGGCTGTTTGAGTTGCACAAGCTACATGTGTGGATCTCTTTTGTTCTTGCAGATTTTGGCAGAGATACGTCGTCATATGAGTGTTAAAGTTTCCCCATTGGCTGTTGCACTTTCAGAATGACTGTGTGAACAGTTTTCCATAGTCATGTCTGCAGGCTCTCAGGGGGACTGAGAGCAGCACTGTACTGGGGTTTTGCTGTCACCCAATATGAAGGCAGAGAATGGTATTTGGACACTGGAAACTGGGACATTGGAATAAAACAGGTTGTTATATGTGGACAAAAGTGATATTATTATTAAAGATAAAATATCAATTAACAGACAACAAAAATGTAATTTATTACAGAACAGTTTCAACTATCTCTCCACATCCTGGCAAAGCCCATTTCCTCACTGCTAAGAGAACCAGATAATACAAACCTGTTTCCACTCTCCCTGATTGAACAGCTGATCTACCCCCAATAAACAATTGAAAAAATGCAGAGTGACACATACAGACCATAAACCTGTAATTCAGGACAAACTACATTACACAACCAATGTATTCAATTATTTAAGAAAAAAACCATAACAAATCAATGGTAGCAGTTGAATGAAAATAATGATGATATAACACACATAACAATGATGGTGGTCATTTATTCTCAGCATTAATGATTTATTTGATAGTTACTGCATTAAAACTATTTTTCAGGTTGTGGATAAGTGAAATAATATATAAAACATGAAAATAGCCTGAATCTCAACTCAACCCTTCTCCACATAGTCTACACCCAGATGTTGTTGTTTTATCACTTTTTACATAAGAATACAAACATTGTTTTCATCATAAAAATGATCTGCAGCAGTTCACATTCCCTGTTACATTATTCTCTTATGCTGCTATAAACATAGGACTTTTAAGACAGCAAGTTTAAACTTTTATATAATTATTCTATTTTGTATTTAAATGCTTTTCAACCTCTTAACCTGTGCCATTCCAGATAGTTATTTTATATAGCCTTTTTAATATAAACAGCAATGTAGACAGACTACAAAGTAAGAATTTCATTGTAATGTGTAACCTGCTGTGTGTATGATAATAATGTCTTTGAATCTTGTATATTTCACATCTTAATTTATGCCCAGCTTTATTGTCTTACCTATTAAGTTTCTCTAAGTTATGTAGCTTTGTCTTAGAAGCTCAAATTATCACCTGTATGAGCAGCATCTAAAATAAAACACAGATGAAGATATGTCACGCCTTTTGAAAATAGTTCACGTCTGCCCACTACCTCTGTAGTTTTCAACCTTTTATTTTAACCTCAACAGCCAACATACAATTACACATACAGGGGAAGCAAGTCCAACAGCTTATTTAGTTAATTTGCTTGATGAAAGCCGCCATTGTTTCGTATGTGCTTATAAAAGTTACTGGTACACAAGTTGCTATATTACAACTCCTTCATCCAAAATTAGGCAATCCTACCAACCAATAAACATATGAGAAATATATACATGAGAAATACAATAAAAAAATTACAAAACACCATCATAAAGTGTATTTTAATTATGATGGTTCACCAGGAACAGAAGAGACAATGCCTTCATGTCAAACCCAAATCGTGAGCGGGTATCTGTTATATATATGTAACTTTTAGTTTCCCACAGTGAATTAGTCCCACCAGCAGCAGCAGCAGAGCTACCATCACAATGGTGAACACAGTCCGTAAGACGAGGTAAATATGACAGGAGTGATGTGAGGTGTCGTCTGAGGAAGAGCTCTGAGTTTCTCTGTGATGTGCTACAAAGAATGTAAGAAAAAAATTTGTGGATCCCTGGAGCGGAAAGTCACATCACATCATGACACATTAAACATTTATTTAAACAATTAATCATATTTACAGATATAAACAATCTGGAAATACAGTGCTGTTTAAAAGTTTTGAACCCTTCAGAATTTTCTGTATCTCTACATAAATATGACCTAAACCATAATCAGATATTTACACAAGTCCTAAAACAAGATGAAATAAACCAATTAAACAAATGAGACAAACAAAATAAATTATTTTCATATCTTTCATTTATTTATTGAGGAAAATTATCCAGTCTTACACATTAGAGGGAGGCAAAAGTATGTGAACCCTTGCTTTCAGTAACTAGTGTGACCCCTTTTGCAGCAATAACGTTTCCGGTAACTGTTTATCAGCTCTGCACGTCAGCTTGGAATTTTAACCCATTCCTCCCTACAGAACCGTCTCAACTCAAGGATGTTTGTGGGCTTCTTTGCATGAACTGCCCGCTTTAGGTCTTTCCACAGCATTTCTTTGGAATTAAGGTCAAGACTTGACTCGACTGTTCCAAAACATCTTTTGTCTGCTTTAACCATTCCATTTGTAGAACAACTTGTGTGTTCAAGGTCATTGTCTTACTGCATGGCACGCTTTCTGTTGAGCTTCAGTTCACCTTGAAATTTTCCAATAGAATTTGCTTTTACAACTCAGAACTCAGTGATTTTTCTTGTTCGACCTCTCCTGGTGTTGGATATCCTCAAAATATACATGATTTGCCTGACAGTCAACGGAAGAGTCCAAACTGTTGATAAACTTTTTTTAACCCTTTTCAGTTTGGTGGAAATCAACAACTCTTCTTCTCAGGTTTTCAGAAATCTCCTTTATTTGAGCCATGGCATACTTCCATAAACCTGTGTTGTGAAGCTCAGAGTTTGATAGTGAAGACCTTGATTTCTCTTCTTTAAATAAGGTAGGGCCTTCCACACTCACGCTTGATCATCCCTCTCTAATTTCCCCTTCAAATGAATTGATAATCCTAGGAGTTCACATACTTTTGCCATGCACAAATATGTAACATTGGATCATTTTCCTCAATAAATAAATGAACAAGTGTAAGGTTTTTTTTAACTGATGTCTCTTTATCTAGTCATATGACTTGAATGGAAATCTGATCACATTTTAGGTTGTATTTATTGTAATTCTAAAATTCTAAAGGTTTCACAAACTCACCTCTGACAGCCAACCAGCTCTCTGGTGATGTTTCAACATCAGAGGTGCACTTGTAGAGTCCTTCATCAGACATGGAAACATTGTTAATGGTCATCTCTGCTGCTGCAGAGCTCTTCATGAGGACACCATCTTTGTAGAAATCAGCTCGGAAGTTGGTGGTCTTTGTCTTGTTTCTGCAGCGCAGAGTCACATCATCTCCCTCCATCACAGGAAGGACGGGACTCTCCAGGATCACAGAACCAGCTGAACAACATAGTGAAAAAATGATAGAAATATAAGGAGCATATTGGCAACATGGGACATAGATGATGGCTCATTGTTCAAAGTTTTAGTCTTCACTTCATTTTCTATGATTTTGAAAAATATACATTTAATAAAATCTAACAAATTTACAGTAAACCTGATCATCTTGAACATGTTGATCTCAGAACAAATGATTTTATAGGTTATATTGTGTATTATAGTGTCATACTGGACATACTGGGTGAGGAACAGATAATTACCAGTTTAAAAATGATATGTAGTGGTTTCATAAACACAATAAACATACTGTACCAGTGACAGTGATGTTGACACTGTTGCTTCTCTCTCCTCCATCAGTCTCACACCAGTATTCTCCGCTGTCTGTTGGATATACTCTATCAATGGTGCAGAGGGACCCTGTTGGCGTCTTCTTAATATGACATAGTGGAGTAAATTTCTCAATATTCCTGATTCCTCTTAACTGAGTCGAGTTATTAAATCCAACACAGTCCAGAGACACTGAGTTGTGTTGAAAGTGCTGCAGTCTGTTTGGAGTGATACGAAGAAAAGCTGCATCTGAAACAGAGAGATAACAATTCTTTAAAAAGTGTCCCATGAAACATCCAGAACTGGATCAAAATAAACGATTGTAGGTGTGTCCACCTAGTGACAGAATCAGATTAAATTGTAAGATATATTCAAATTTTCACCAGCAACATGGACATTAATTAATTAGTGATTGATCCCTTCACAAAATACATTAAACAAAACTGTAGCAACCTAAATTACATCATAGATTCAAGAGGTTGGTGTGAACCTTCTACCTTGATTCTTCAGATTAAAGAATGATGCAAAAAATGTATTTTAATGAATTTTGATCTGTTACTTACCACTTTTCTGAACTTGCGTCCGCAGCTGAATGATTTCAAGCACCACTGGATGAACAAACATAGATCAGACATAGATATTTTGATGTAGAGGACTATGAAAAATGTATAAAAAGAGAGGAGACCATGGTCGGCATTAACACCTCTTCTTCTCAGGTTTTCAGAAATCTCCTTTGTTTGAGCCATGACACAGAGCCAAAGCTCAGAGCTTGATAGTGAAGACCTTGATTTCTCTTCTTTAAATAAGGCAGGGCCTCCCACACTCACATTTGATTGTCATCCCTCTCTAATTTCTCCTTCAAATGAATTGATAATCCTAGGAGTTCACATGCTTTTGCCATGCACAAACATTGGATCATTTTCCTCAGTAAATAAATGAACAAGTGTAAAGTTTTTGTCTCATTTTTCTAATTGATTGTTTATCTAGTTTTAGGACTTGAATGGAAATCTGATCACATTTTAAGTTGTATTTAATGTGATTCTAAAATTCTAAAGGGTTCGCAAACTTTCAAGCAGCACTGTATGAAGAATATTCAACAGGAAAGTGGCACTAAAATGTCACTTTTATTCAACAATGAGATTATAATTTAGGCAAGATGGCTGTAAAACATTTAGAAATTGTTTCCAGCTAATAGTAATAATTTTTACAACATTGGTAGACACATTCTCTTTTTCAAACAAACTTTCCTCCAAGTGTCAAACAACTGGACTTCTCATAAGTAGGGTTTCCATTACCATGCATAATCTAGCCATACAACCAGCAAAATGTCATCTTTATTTTGTTTTGATACACTCTTATGTCTCACCTCTGACAGCTAACCGGCTCTCTGGTGATGTTCCAACATTAGAGGTGCTGCACTTGTAGAGTCCTTCATCAGACTTGGAAACATTTTTAATGCTCATTTCTGCTGCTGCAGAGCTCTTCATGAAGACATCATCTTTGTAGAAATCAGCTTGGAGGTTGGTGGAGTTTCTCTTGTGTCTGCAGTGCAGAATCACATCATCTCCCTCCATCACAGGAAGGACGGGACTCTCCAGGATCACAGAACCAGCTGAACAATATATTGAAAAAATGATAGAAATATTTATGTGTTCAATGTTGCAGTATCACAGCAGAAAATTGGGAAAAATTCAGACAGGAATAGGAAAAAAATGCAATTATATTCATATTGCACATCACTTGTAAACTGCAAACTCAAATATGTGTCAAATTTAGAAAGAATACAACAGAAAATAATGACAAAAATACAATAAAATAGTAATGTATAGCAGTAGGCAGAGCTTTACACATATCTGTACCATAATTAGTGGTTTTTATTATAATTGAAGAAATGATTTTATATTACATCACAGACACAGACTTTAAAAACATTGAAAGGCTCTGGTTTGAACCTGACTCCACATGAATTGTTATAAAATGTTAAATGATGAAGTTTAGCCGTCTACTCTCTTAATAAGGAGCATACAGACGACATGGGACATAGATGATAGCTCATTCAATGGTTCAATGTTTTAATTCTCCTTCATACAGTTTCCATGATTTTGAAAAATATACATTTAATAAAATGTAGCGAATTTACAGTAAACCTGATGAAACATGTTGATCTGAGAACAAATGATTTATATTATATAGTGTATTATAGTGTCATACTGGACAAGAGATAGATAATTACCAGTTTAAAATGGATATTTAGTGGTTTCAGAAACACAGTAAACATACTGTACCAGTGACAATGATGTTGACACTGTTGCTTCTCTCTCCTCCATCAGTCTCACACCAGTATTCTCCGCTGTCTGTTAGATAGACTCTATCAAAGGTGCAGAGGGACCCTGTTGGTGTCATCTTAATATCACATAGTGGAGTAAATTCTTCATTATTCCTGATTCCTCTTAACTGAGTCGAGTCATAAAACCCAACACAGTCCAGAGAAACTGAGTCGTGTTCAAAGTGCTGCAGTCTGTTTGGAGTGATACGAAGAAAAGCTGCATCTGAAACAGAGAGGTAATTATTTTTTAAAAAGTGTCCAATGAAACATCCAGAACTGGATTAAAACATTGTCATTGTAGGTGGATCCACCTTGTGACAGAATCAGTTTAAATTGGTTCACTTTGCAAGATATATTCAAGTTTTCACCAGCAACATGGACATTAATTAATTAGTGACTGATCCCTTCACAAAATACAACATTGAATAAAATTGTAGGAACCTAAATTACATCATAGATTCAAAAGGTTCATGTCAACCGTCTACCTTGATTCTTCAGATTAAAGAATGATGCAAAAAATATCTTTAGGATTTTGTCTTTGATATTTACCACTTTTCTGAACTTGTGTCCCCAGCTGAATGATTTCAAGCATCACTGGATGAACAAAGGAACAGAGTTGTACATCAGACATTGATGCTTTGATGTAGAGGAATATGTAAAATTTATAAAAAGAGAAGAAACCATGACAGTTGAGTACTCACAGAGTCTGAAGCAGAGATCTGTGACCTCCATGCTGTCTTGCTGCTGACTGTCTGAGCATCAGACTGAATGCAGCTTAATTATAATGTAGGTCAGAACTTCCTCTTCCTGTGGTTTGACAGTCTTTGAGTGATAGACTGTCAGTCAAGAGGGGTCGACCATCCCTAACTTTCTGATTGGTTCAAGTAAGTTAGTGTGACCTTTTCCCTGTTGATAGTAAAGGTGCTTTTTTTCTTAATTTTTTGCCCCTGAAGAAGCTCTGCTTCAAGAAAACAGAGATTCTTCAGGGTCCTAGACTTTCTCACCATACCATATGTCCTAGCATAATGTATTAAATCACTAAAATAACTGCTTTGACAACTTATGTTGTTCCTGTAGAGTGTGAGTCTGTCAAATCAAAGATGAGAGAAGACGAGAGTTATCAATGCTTAAACCTGCAGTGCAGAACTTCATAAAATGCTGATTAAAGCTTCATTTATGCTCTTGAGCGGATGCGTACACAGACAGCTGTGGACACCACACACAGGAAGTTGTTCTGTTTATATTACTTTCTTGAGTCCACTTGAAGGACACATTCCACACATGTGCAGTAGATGAGCTTCTACAAGAACACAGTGTTGTGACCGCATGAACTGGTGCTGACAGGTCAGTGCAGACACAACGAACTGCAGGATGTCTACACGGAGCGTACGCTCACACTCACTCTGTGACTCCCTGTGATTCTACTAGACTTTCCAAATTTTATCAGACTGTATAGATCAAATTCTTATTTTGAAATGAATAATTTCAGGGGTATGTGTGACACAATTTATCCACCATTTTACAGCTGCAACAGTAAAGCCAGTATGGACTAGCCCCTAGGCATACTGAGACAAATGTGGTGTGCCGGTGGATCATGAAAACATATTTGCTCCTACAAGCCCTCTCTGTGTGTCTGTCATTCAGGGTGCACATGAAAACTGCTGCATGCCAGAAGGGAGAGACAAAAGTCCTGCACTCTGGTTTTAAAAACACATAGGTGAGAGGAATGAATGAATAATGTGCAATGAAATGGTCATTTTTCTGCATGCAACAAAATAATAAAACAAAAACATCAACAACAACAACAACAACAAAACCCAGAAAATACTTGAGGGGGGATTTGGGTGTCTTGTTCATCAGATAACCCACAGTTGGGTTCACAATTTTTCAAATGTGTCTTAAAACAACAGTCAGGAGCTCAAATGATCATTGAAACATGTTTTTCTTGCTGTAATTATTCCTCCTGTTCATACTGACTATTAGAACATCCCTTGATAATGCCCTGGCAATGGAAATGATGGAGGACAAAATCCACAGTCCTCCTTCTGTGCAAAAATGTGTTTAAAAGTTTATCTGAAACTAATATGAAGCATCGTACCAAAGTCTCTCTTTTTGTTTCTATACTTCCACCTGAAGCTCAACAGGGAAACACAAAGAGGAGAATTTGATGCTAAAAAGATTGTAAATGTGTCAGATATCCACTTGATATGACTAACTCGGGCTGTTGAAGCCTAATATTAGCTTCAGATCAACTTTTAAATGCATTTTTACACTAAATGACTGTGTGAACACACATTAAGGCAGCAAAATTATTTGTATTTGTACATGAATGAAAGTGGAAGGAGGCTTAAAATCCTGTTTTTGTTTTTATTACACTTTTCATTTTAGAAAATTAAAGTAAATGTTCGTGAATAAACTACGTTATGAAGGAGGTCCCCACACTGGGTCTTGAACTGGACTCTTCCAGTTCATAGACAACTACACTAACTACTGAACTAAAATTTTTCTCATAGCCTCATTGTACTTGCTTTGCTCTTTTCATTTATTGCATATTCTTTACAATCTAACTTTGTGGAAAGGAGAAGGGGAACAACAGGTTATGGAGAGTCCCTTGAGTGCACTTTGCATGCGTCTTTTTCTCTGAGGAACACTCAACTCCAAGAATGATGTCCAAATTAGGAAATGTGTGTCATGTAGCAGGAGCAGAGGAGAGAGAGAGAGAGTGATAGCGATATAACCGACCTGTGTGTTGTTAATTGACATGTTTTTTCCCCCGAAAATAAATAATTTTTAAAATATTTGTATGAAACAAATATTTGTAAAAAAATCCACTGTTTGTGCTTTTCTGAATAATGTTTTTCCATTTGGCTAGTATGAACGGGAGGAATGATAACAGTGAGGAAAACCTCTTTCATGTTCATGTGGACAATTGACAGTTGATTTAAGACACAGTGGAATAATTTTGAATCAATCCTTTAAACACAGCACTTAACTTTGTCCCACCACTGCTACAGAAAGAACAACAAGCACTAAAGAAAAAGCAGTGATGATCTAAATCTGAAACTCATTGGTGCAGCGTCACACTGGTCACAGTGCTGCTGGAGATTCATTTTGATGACTACTGAATGTTTTACTTTGCAGACACAAATCTCCTTATTTGGATGCATCTATTTAAACAGGTTAATGTCTGTTCTGTTCTCTCACTTGATAGAAATACCTGATATACTGTAGATGTCTGGCAGAAGTAAAATAGCAGACCTACCAAATGAACATTTCTCTTTTCCATCATAGCTAAGACAAATGATGGTTTTGATTGCAGCTTATTATTTTATCTTAGTGATCATTTACCTGGCAACAAGCTTACAGTTCAGCTGCTCACAAACTCAACGTGAAACTGAGCCTAGAAAAGCAGAACCATACTGCTTTTTTATGTTTGACTTATTTGTTATTATATGTTGCTAGACTGTGATTAAGAGCAAAGTCGTTTGTAAATCTCAAATTAAATTTACTTTGTACCATTTTAATATAAATTGTGGAATAATGTTAACTAATTAAGTTGATAACATGAAGGCTTTCTTACCAAAGTGGTTTTAATGGTGACTTTGTTCCACACTAAAAACAATACTGTGGAGGAAGTGGACTATGGGAAAAAAATACTATATTACTGTATTAATATTTTGATGATCATTAATCTTACTGGCATATTTTGCACTTTGTTTGTGTAGATAAAATGAGTGTATCATCTGTTAGGAAAGAGGAAATAGAAAAGGTTATCTGAGGTGCATGATACGTGGCGACCCTTACTCTACAGAGGTTATCATTGGGAAAGAGGAACGAAATGCAAGAACTGGAAGCTGTACATGTCATGCATAAAAAACAGATCAGCTGACAGAGAAGTGTAACTGCAGACAAGGAAAAGGGATACTGAGTCTCTGGTATTTAGTTGCCTTTCTCACTTTATTAGACAAGCCGATATTTCTACTACTACTACTACTACTGTATAACGATGTAACAGTTTAACAATATCTTTTTTGCGAACGTCACATCTTGTTGCTCACTGCTGTGCTCGCAGTGTAGCAATGGAGGGGGGAGGGGAGGGGCAGCGCTTGACCGAAGTGAGAGGGGGGAGTATTTGCACAGCCAGTCAGCCACTCAGTAGGGGAAGATGTACTGAGTGAGCAGAGAGAAGAGAAACTGAAACTAAAGAATCGATCTTTAAACGCAAGTATTGATCAATACCAATACCAACGTTAGTATCGATACTATCGATATTTTAGATCGATCCGCCCACCACTAATGAGCAGAGTTTTTGCGGAAAGTGTTATAAGTTTTATCTACAAGGTCGACTACCCGTGGTCCTGATAATAACTCGAAAAAAGGTAAAGTATATACATTTTGTTGGGTGCTGTAACTAACCGTTATAGTGATAATACATGATGTTGTGATGTTAGTTAGCGGACTGGTAGTTTATCATACCATTAACTTTTTGCCCTTACTCGTGGTAAACTTTTCAGTCTTACTGCTATCTCTGTCTATTTGCTGTCATTGTTGCTTGCTCTGCTTATTTAAAAAGTCTAATAAAACTAATACTCCAGTATGACAAGAGATGTCAAGGTGTATCATAATCCTGAGTTTTATTCATATTTACTGTAGTATTTTTTCTTAATGATCTCAAACCCTTTACTCTATTGTGAAAAAGCAAAAAAGGGCGATTTCACAGTTTTTTCCCCCATCCAGACCACATTAGACCAGGTCCACATCAGAAACCACTACACTTAGAACTGTCAGACCTGGATTACATTATCATAGTGTCTTAAAAACACAGTTTCTGACTTGTGAAGAAGAAATTATCCTCTGGAATAATGTGCCATTGCAAGAACTGGAATAAATTGTGGAAATTTAGTTTGAGAAAAACTTGGGTTGAAAGTTGGTTGTGCCTGGTACATGGCATACATTGTAAACAAATGTTAAGCACTGAATCTATATTGTCACTGTATTTTCTAAAAGGAGCAGAAAGCATATAATATCACAAAATTGTGAGGGGTAAATGGAAAGGAGGGACAGAAGGAAAAAGGGAGAGTAAGCAAAACACAAGCAGGAAACAGGAAAAGCACAAAGAAATAATAAATTAGAAGGACAAGGGGTATAAAGGGAATGACAGATAAAGAACAATATGAACAGGGTAAAAGCTAAGCATGAAAAATGCTGTAATAGGGAAGAGAGGCTATAAAAAGATAAGATAGGCATAAGTGTACAGAATGGAAGTGGGCCAGACATTAAGATGAAGGAAATTGAGACAAAAGCAGGACATTCAAATGACAGTTGGTCTGGAAAGGAGCAGGAGGATATCAGGAAGAAACAAACACTGAGTTACATATGGACGTTTTAGTAGTAGCTAGAGGGCTCCATAGGTACTTGAAACGTTAGTAATAGTATTAATTATATAAGGAATGCAACTAAAAGTTGTAGTACTTTCAAGCTATAGTGACGGTAACACAATAAGGAAAACTGGTGGGCAGGAGAGTAGCAGGGTCTGAAAGTCTGTTAGTGGACATACACAACTGTAACAAAGTGCTTTATAAAGATGTACTTTATAAAACATACACACACACACACACACACATATATATATATATTAATGCTATATATATATATACACACATACATTTATATACATTTGATTGTTTTTAACAAGGTAAAAATAACTTTGGCTTTGAGAAATGGGACAGAGTGCACAGTGAACTCAGCAATCTGTATTTCTCTGTTTTGCGTATTCAGGTTAGGCAAACCCAGGCTAACTGACACATTGTACTGTACATTTACTGCCAGACAAACAATTTACCGCTAACCATTTCCTCTGCTCCACTCATATCCACCGTCACTTTCTCTGTGTCCAACTCGCTAGGCAAACATACTATGCAATGCAGTATAACTTAACAGAGTTGCTTGTTTCCCAGGCAACAACACAGCAGTTCACTCACGTCCTGAACAGTGCTGCACAGACTCCCAAATGTTAAATAATTTCTGAATGAGTGGATATTTGGTGTTAATTCTGGCATTAAAACATATTTTTTTGTCCTTGCGGGGGTTCTCATTGATATAATTGTAGGAGAAACACTGATTCAGTAAACTTTCAGTATGTTTAGTAAATGCTCAGTAACCGTTGAGTACAGTTAGACCCATAAGTTTGTGGGTTCTAATGTAGACATGGTCTAATGTGGTCTGGATGAGGAAAAAAAACAGTGAAATCACCTGTTTTTTGCTTTTTCATAATAGAGTAAAGGGTTTGAGATCATGAAGAAAAAATACTACAGTTAAAATGAATAAAACTCAGGATTATGATACCATTTGACATCTCTTGTCATACTGGGGTGTTAGTCTGATAAGACTTTAAATATTCCAATCGGAAGCTGCAAATCGGATGCAAACTTCAGCCTCGTTATTGAAAGGGTAATTTTCTGGCATTTGAGAGGTAACTATTTTTATTTAAGGAATCAAAAAGTTATTTTCATTTTTTAGAAGAGTTATTTAAAAGGATACTTATTTGGATTAAAAGAGAGTTAAAAGGTATTTTGGTACTGAATATAAAGGTATAAAATTGTTTTTTTTTAATTAAAAAGGTTTAAAACTTAAGGAACTTTGTCATTTTATATCATTTTATTTATAACATTTGGAGTATTTGTTTAAATTTTATTTTATTATGAAAGAGTTACGAAATTTTATCATTTTATTTTGTGAATAAACACCTGTGTCAGGTTCATTGCATTTAAAGTACAGTTGTGTGGTGTTCTTATTAATTTTGTTGAGTAAGATTAGAACTAAAGATTTGTGGAAAACTCAAAAGAGACAAACTGAAGGACAATAATACATACAGTTCAAAAACGAACTCAGGCCCTGTCCCATTGTACCACACACTCGAGTATAATTGTAATCTAGCTACATAGGACTTGGGTTACACTTACTATAATGATGGCTACTTTTTTAAACTTTTATATAAGTAGGAATGAATTATTCTGCCAATGAAGGTTTTAGGAATCGATGAGAAGAGGATATATCAAGTGTATATCATGTAGTTGATGGAGGGTTTTTTTCATGTATTGTAGCTACTATAAAGGAGGACATTATTAATTCCAAATGGAAATTGGGTTAGCCAATTCCACAAAACAGTTGAGATTAAAAACAAACATTTAATTTTTAAGCTTATTTTTAACCGGGCTAGTTATTTCTAAAGCATATTTTCCATTTATTGTATCATTGATCTCTTTCCAAATTTCTGAACTGCAGGATGCTTCACCAGACAAACAGACCACCCCTTCAATCTCCACTCAAAACCTTCGCTGTTTTGTTTGTCCATCTTCTAACACAATCCTGTAAAGGTAACTTAAATACTAATACAGTCTCAGCTTAATTTTGACTTGATGATGGAGCTAAATGAAAAGTCAGTAGATCACCAAAGTTATTACAATTTATCTTCAGAGGAACATGAATATCTGTACCAAATGTCATGATAATCTATCCAATAGTAAATAAACAACAAACATAATGTGGCCAGGCCCCCCCCCCCAAAAAAAAATATTTAGTTTTCTAGCTTTTATTGCAGGAATGAATTTGTGTTTCTTTCCAGGTCATTCCCAGTTAATTGGTCCATCGCAGCCAATAGTGGCAACAGTTGGTGATGACATCATTTTGCCATGTCATCTGGAACCTGCCAAGGATGTTGCTGCCGAGACACTGGAGTGGACCAGATCTGACTCCACATATGTCCATGTGTGGCGTGCTGCTCAGGACCTCATAGATACTATACATCCATCCTACCAGGGTCGAACATCACTGTTCCCTGATGAGCTGAAGCAGGGAAACATTTCACTGAAACTCTCTAAAGTGAAACTTTCTGATGGTGGGAAATACAAATGCAACATTCCAAAACTCAAGAAACAATCTTTTGTTGAACTTTTTGTTGGTAAGTAGACTTACACATACAATATGTACATTTTTGTACATATTGTATTTTTGTACATATTGTATGTGTTCATAGTACAGTTTGGTGTAGTTTACAGAAAGAAGTAGAGGATTTCGGTGGGATCAACACAGTTTTCAGCCATCATAGTTCAGAGATGAAAAGAACAACCACAGTCCTTAAACCACAGTTTAAATGAGGGTTAATGCTTTTTATAGATCAACTCAGTAAATTTTATTATTAGTATTTGCTAGTTAAGGTAGTAGTAGTAGTAATGGTAGTAGTAGTAGTGGTATTATGAGTATAATAGATACAAGAGTTTAACATGCACATTATGTGATATACCATAATCAAAAAACTGATTTTGCCTGTCAAACTGTGTGTTGTATCACAGTGCAGTTTAAAAAGATAGTAATGGTAGATTTAACACTTAATTCTTAGCCATTTTAGATAAATATAATAAAATAGGCCCTTTATGAGAGAAATATGTACAAAGAAGCAGGCTTTAGAATTTTTAATACACGACCATCAATTTTTTTTTGTCTGACAATTTTCTAAAGGTTTTTATCAGCTCTAGCTAGCTAATCAACACTGATATTTGAATGTCTTCAACTAACTCCTTTTACAATAAACCTATAAAAAAGGGTTTTATATAATACTGTGTAGTTCTTCTTTGTGGATAGTTTACATGTTAACTTGTGGCCTTAATGCTAAGTTACCACTGTAAAAAGTAAAAGAAAAATGCATTATTTATTCCTTGACCTTCCAGACTCTTTAGATACTCAGAATCTCTCATTCTTTTAATCCCACCTCTTTAGTTTACAGGGAAATGCAAAGATTAGCAGGCTTTTTGTGGCCAGTTATAGTTGCTGAGCTATGATTGAACAATAGACATGTTTCACAGCCGACATGTGACCTTTCAAATCAGGAAAAGCATAGGTGTAAATGATTAACATTAATGAAGGCTCCATTAATTGTCAGAGTAGGCCATGTCAGTGAGTGAGCGAGTATGCACAATACTCACCTAAATATAATGCAGTCATCATTAATGTTCATAATTCCACTTGTGTTTTTCCTTCTTTCACAAATCAAAACATCTGTCAAAAAGAGTCAATCATTGCTTGGGGAAAGGGTTTAGAGGGTGGCCAATTAATAAGAAAAGATAACAAATAAAACTCAAAAAAATGGCTATATGTAATCTCTACACATGTAATCATAAATCTATTGACCAACAACCATTGTGTTATAGGACTGAGTGTTGTGGATATTTTGAGCAATGGTCAAGACAAGAGACACAAGACTTTGATGTCTTAAAGCTGAAAGTGATTAGTTACCAAAGTCAGAGGAGGCTTTCCACTTGACCCAACGTAACCCAATTTGTAACCTCTAAAGATGGAAAATTCCATAACACTGAGTACTGCTGTATCATTGTGGCTGCAAAAGCTAAACAGTTACAGTTTTTTCAAAATTCTCAAAAAAATCACACTGACATCAAATACATTCAGGTTCAGGCTACTATTTTTTTTGAATTTCCAACTTTATCATTGGCAACAATAAGATATGTGATAACTAATCAGCACCTCATGAACCAACTATGTTTAATGGACCAATAGAATCCACAGTCAAGGAGTTAAGAAACTGAGTGATCATCAGAAACAAAACACACATGCTGTGTTAAATTAACTTTACAGTTGTACATTTATCTTTCTGAATTATGTATTTGGTGATTGTGTTGCTCACCACTTTTTAAAAAAATGTCTTTTTTCCTTAGCATCAGATGCTGTCTCCTCACCTGTCATCAGTGTAATGTTACAATGCAAGTCCAAAGGCTGGCATCCAGAGCCTGAGGTGTTTTGGCTGGACGGTGAGGGAAACCTCCTCTCTGCTGGACCTACAGAGACAGTCAGAGGTCCTGATGACCTCTATAGTGTCAGCAGCAGAGTGACTGTGGAGAAGAGACACAGCAACAACTTCACCTGTAGAGTCCAACAGAACGACACCAACCAGATCAGAGAGACACACATTATTCTTCCAGGTAAAAATTATATAATGCGATGACTGTTTTTATTTCAAATAGCTGAGGTGTATAACTGTTATTCTGTATGTTTATCATTTCAGATGATTTCTTTGAGCTCCAGCCCAGTTGTTCTCCTGCCATAATCATGTTGGCTGTTAGTTTGACTGTTTGCATCTTGTTTAGTGGCGTGCTTGTCTTTTATGTGCAGAAATTGAAACAAAACAGTAAGTCCTAAATCAATTGCTGTACTTTGTAAATGTTAAAAATTATTCAAACAGGGGTTAATGGGAATACTTATATCTAAATTTTAAGAGCGTAAATCAAATAGAGATTTAAATGTCATTATTTTATGGGTTATGGATTACTGAAAAATGTTTTGCATTGTGTCTATTTTTACTTCCAATCAGTCATATTGTCATGTTTCTTATTTTTATGTTTTATTTTATCTCCTGTTAGACTGACATCACTTAACCTACTGAAATATAAGTAAAAGTATTTTATTCTTAATTCTACTGTTTTTTTCACAGAGACCGAGAGAAGCCATGTGGGCGAAACTGAAAGAGGAGAAAATGAGAATCTTTCTGTAAGTAATGATGCTGAAATGCAGCCTGTCACTCAAAAAGGAAAAAAAGATGTAAGCATGTAAGTTAATTCACAACAGAGTCATTTCCAGTTAAGAAAAAAAGAAACAAGGGATGATAAATATTTACATAAAGAAACAAGACATGTGGTTTCAAAAGAAAAAGCATGGAACTCAGTGATTAATCAGCTTAAACAGAAATCAATCAGAAACACAAATGATTCACTTAAATCAACCAGGCAGTTAATTGTGATTAAGTTCGTTTTTATCTTTATGATCACTGGAAGTGTTTAATTTAATTCATAATGTGAAAAAGTCATGAAAGGGCAGGAAGAGACAAAACCAGGAAAGGAAGTGGTGTGTTCGATTTACTGCAGGCAGGATGAAACACTGCAGAAGTTCACCTGAAAAATTGTTGAAGATTTGTTTGTATTTTTTGACAACTGCATAAACTGGAGAACAACATTTTTCTGTTGAGTGTAAATTCAAACCCTGAGACATGTTCTGTCTCTCATGTGTCGTGGTGTGTGTATTTTACTTTACTTTACTTACATGCTCAAATAAAATCATGTCCTGCATGTTGTCTGTTCATCTCTGATCTGAACAGCAGGAGGAGCTGCAGATCAAGAAGAAAAAGATTCGTCTTATAGTTTAAAGTCACATTCTTAATGTCATCTGTAGTGTAGACAAGTGCAAACCAATATGTGCAAGTCCAGAATGAAACCTGAATTTTTAATCTGTCATAGATGTCATTTTGCAGCATTAAAGTTCAAACCTTAATACATGAACGTTTCTCTCATCTCGTCTCTCTTTATCCTTCAGGTTGAAAACAAACAAGCTGAATGTGATCTGCTGAAGGAGCTGCTGCAGCTTCATGAGGAGAATCAGAGGACAGTGGAAGGGCTGCTGAGACTGAAAGAGAAGCTGGAGACCAAGAAGGAAGAGGTTCATCTCTTCATCTCAATCCTTCTGTATTTATTGAAATGTCTCATCATCTCTGCTGTTTGAGGCAGACTAAATGGATCCATACACCATGTTAACTTTCTCAGATTCACTTCCTCTCAGTAACGTGTTGCACATAAAAACGCTTTGATTATATTTCATTAACCTAGACCTCAACTTTATGAGGAAAAGATGTTTATGGTTTATTGAGGAAGGAAGGGGTGAAGGAAGCAGGATGGAAAGTGGGAAGGATAGACAAGAGGAATGTTGGGAGAGGGAAGGATGGATGGGGGAAGGGATGAGGGTCGGGGATGTGAGGATGCGGGGGTGAGGGTCGAGACGAGGTATGTGGGATGCGGTGGTTAGGTTCAAGGGGAAAAGAGGGAGGGATGGCGAGAAAGAAGGTTAGGCTAGAGCGGGGGAAGGTGGGAGAGGATAGGAGAGGGATAGTGCAGGAAGAAGAGCGGCGATGGAGAGGTAAATAGTGACAGAGGAGGATTGAGACTGTGGGTGGGGTCGCTGTCTCGATTGGGCTTCAGCAAGAAGCTTCCCTTCCTGTTGTCTAGTGGAGAAGAGAGAGAGAGTTAGATGAGGGTTTGGGTGGGAGGGACTTGCGGTCTGAGACGGAAAGGAAGAGTGGTGGATGTGGTGCAGTTAAATACTCTGTGCTGCGGAAATTGGGACGTGCTTAAGGCGTGGTCTTTGGTTCCCGAACTTTGTTTATAAGACTATAAACTACATATAAAGTTACTTTTTCATATTGGATTTAGTGCAACTGTGTCATCAGGTTGTATATATCGTAAACATGTTTCTCTTTATCTTTCCCTCCTCACAGATAGAGAAAATAACAGCCCAGTGTTCTAAGTTTGCTCTTCTGGTAAGTGCTCATTGTATAAATGTAATGATACAGTCTGACATTTCCAACAGTGTCATCAAAGTAAACACATCAACAAAGCAAATTCATTATAATATATCCATTATTTTTCTATAATGATGCCTCCTTGCCTTTATCACCACTCAATTGTGAATGAGGACAAATGGATTCTTTGCCGGTCAACAACGTCAACCTTAACAGATAAAACTGTGCAACAATGGACATTTTTATCAGTGCAGAATAGCAGGAAAGAGAATTCAAATTTGTACATTTTATTTTTAGGGGAAACCAATCAAATCGTGTTAGCACCGACACACTTGAAATATACCAACACAGAAAACTTGGGTCATTGTGTAATATGTTCAGTCACATGTTTTGATACGATCCAGGGTCAAAACAAGAAGGAGCTGCAGCAGAAGAAGCAGCAAATTGAAAAAGAAGTGCAGGGACTGGAGAAGGATTGGCAGTCCAAGAAGGAGGAGTTTGAGACCAAGACCAAGAAGGTTCACATTTCTATATTTTCCTCAAATGATTTATTTCCAGTCACCAACTTGTTTGTATTCAGTTCCTTTTCAAACCTTCCCCTGCTTTTGTTTTTTAAAGCAACAAATCAGATACATGTACATACATATGCAAATGACACCAGGCTGCTACAAAGCAACGAATCATTTCTTTTCTCACACTATAACTCAATATTCTGCCTATTAATGCCAGAGATTACTGGGGATCATTAACCGGGGCAGTTTTTGTGTTTAATGGAAAGCTGAGAGTGGAGAAACAGACAGGTAACAAGGGGAGTGAGAGAGAGAGACAGAGACAGAGAGCGGTATGACATGCAACAAAGGTCCCAAGCTAGAGTTGAGCGAGGGACGTTGCAGTTAATCACTGTGGTTCAAAGTCAAAGTGGCAACATTAGCATGATATAATATAAATATATATGATATCTCCACAAACATAAACTCAGTTTGTGGTGGTGTATGTTCACATCTTGTGATATGATAGAGTGTATTAATTAATCACCACACCCTCTGATCTATATTCCATCTGTCCTGCTGCACCTTCAGAATATGAACCAAAACAGAAGGTCTGCTGCACATCCAATACCTGCTGCTTTGCTGTGGATGTTACAGCTGTGCCATTAAAAGCTTCCAGGAGTTACTTCCGCACCTTCACTGATGTTTATCTGTTGCCAGCAACTTAAACTAGATGTACAAATAAAACCAGTACATTACACTGGCTTGATTGTTTCTTTATTTTTGTGGTATGTTCACTAAAATATGCATTAAAATGTAACATGTCTCATGTTGTCTGTTCCCTCACAGATTAAAGAAAAAAAATATCAGCAGCTCCATGCTGGAGAGGAAAACGGACCTGCAGCTGGAGATTAAGAGGAAGCAAGTTCATCTCTCTAATTTTTTGTATCTATTTAAATAGATTTACGCTCTTAAAATTTAAATTGAAAATGCTTCATTGAACATGTTTGTGTTTTTATAGTAAAAATACCACAGTTTCCCAAATAAAAAAATCATGCATTTTTTTTTTTTGGTCCAATATGTTGAATAGTATGTGAAAATAAACAACTATTGTACCATGGACTATTTTACTTTTGATGTGTTATATAAAGGCAAATTCAAAAGTAAAAAAAAAAACATCCATAATGGCCTAAGACTCATAGGGGTTTAATGACTATGGAGAGCATACATTTTAAAGACATGCAGGGTTTTTCCACTAAACTCTCTCCATATTGTATGTCCTGGAATATTAACTTCACATCTATTAAATCACTAAGGGAACCGCTTTGACAACTTGGCCACAAGATGTCCCTGTAGAGTGTGTTTAAAAACATATAGCAGAGAAGAATGAATGAATCAAGTGAAATGTCACTTTATAATGCTCACTGAAATAAAAGAAAATAATTCACTGCATACAACAGAATAATGATACAAAAAAACAAGGACAGAAAATCCATTTGTTTGAGGGTTTTGGGTTTGTTGTCTATCAGATAGTCCACTGAAAGGGTCACAGCTTTTGAAGTCTGTCTTAAGACCAGGAGCTAGGAGCTCAAATGAACATTGAAACATGTTTTTCTTGCTTTAATCATTCCTCTTGTTCATACTGACCATTAGGAGACCCCTTCATAATGCACTTATCATATAGTGATGGGGGCAAAATCATAAGCATTCCTCTGAGCTAAAATGTATTTAAATGTTTATCTAAAGATAATATGAGGTTATATGCTAATATGTTCCCATGTTGAGCTGCAGTGAATAGTATAGTGTATAGTAATATAAGAGGGACTTTGGCACTAAGAAGACTGTAACGTTGAAAGATATCTACTTGATTTGACTCATTTGGATGCTGAAACTTCATATTAGCGTCAGATAAACTTTTAGACATTTTTGCACAGAAGGAGGACTGGATTTTGGCCTCCATCACTTCCATTGTAAGGTCATTATGAAGGGATCTTCTAATGGTCAGTATGAACAGGAGGAATGATTGCAGCAAGAGAAACAAGTTTCAATGTCCATTTGAGCTCCTGACTGTTTTAAGACACATTTTAAAAATTGTGAATCAGTCCCTGAGAAAAAAAATCAGCAGCACTTTCTTTACACTTGTAGCTCTGGATAAACCAAAAGGTGACATGCTGTCACCTTTAGGAACTATTTTCTTTAATAGAAAGTAGTACTAATGAAAACTGCTAACAATGAGTTTGATGGAGTAACAGAGACTTTGCATGCAAGAACATTTTCTTTTTCTTTTCTTGAATCATTGAATGCCACAGATTCTCTTTAATCACTCATAAATATCATATATTTTTTATGTTTCTTACAGATTTTTTGAGATATTGGTAGTTTGCTTATAATTTATACTAGCTTGTTAAAATACAGATTTACAGACACTAGGACCAAATGATGTAATTTATGTTAAAATACAACTATAACATTAGCTATTATTTACTAGGCAGTTCAATTGCTGTTTTTTAAAATTTCTTTACAGTCAAACAACCTGTGTCTTTATTTCTGAATACAAATAAATAAATAACATAGAATGACATGTTGCACAGAGGCTTCAAGGTTCAACCAGGTTCACTGTCTTCTTCCATCCGCCAGTCAGCGAACCTTCAAGAGTGCTGCAAAGTGGTCTGAAACCTATTTTGTTTGTTTCGTGATGATGTGACATTAACATGCTGTTTGTTGACCACAGTGAGTCTATTTAAAGCAGCTATCTTAGTGCGAACAGCGTTCTCAGACGTGTGGACAGCTATAGCAAATATGTGGTTTCTCTGTTAACCCACTCTGATCAAATGAAACACTGATACTGTGAGCTAAGTTAACATAAAACTGGCTGAACATATAATCTATCTGAACTGTAAAAAAATCTAGACTAATGGATGTACATGATCTTTGCTACATATTTTACATCTAATATACAAAACCTACAATTCTTTGTTTCAGTTGAACCATCTTGAAATTGCAAGCACCTGTTGCAACTTCATTCAGTATTAATGGACATTTATTGCTTTGTTACAGAATAGATGTAAGATGATAGTGGAGTACATGTTTGTTTATTGTTGTTTGCAATTTGCAATGAAAGTAAAATTTCAAAAAGTAAAAACATCAAAAAATTGACATATACAAGTTCACTAATTGTAATTTCTTCTGTTAGGACAGCGCATCTTCATGTGTCTCTCCTATTCTGCTTCTGTAAGACAGAAAATACAATATCTGTAGTAAAATATTCTAAACTCAGAGCACAAAAACACAAAAGCATCCAAGAGCAGAGGAGCAACCTGAGAGCAGACGTTCCATGAGCACACAGCAGCAGCCTGAGTGTGAAGGGAAGAACTGAAGCTTGAGTGAAGTCTGTGCAAGCAACATCATATTTGAGTGCAAGCACACAGTTTGAGCAGAAACAGAGCAAATCTAAGTATAAGCAGAGGCAATTTCAGTGTGAGGGCAGGGTTTTGAGGGCTAATATTACAAAATTTTAATAAATAAATAATAATTATGCATTATACTCTCAAATTGATATAAAATGCTCTTGAATAAAGATAGAGAAAAAGCTCCATAGAAATATGGAATATGAATGTATGTTGTAAATCAATGTGGCGAAACAAAGTAAAACAAAAGCCAAACAAACTCTTGAAAAGTCTTTATTTAGTACAAGGTGTCCTTAGTTTTTAAATGTCTTTTACGATACTTAAAACATGTTGCATTAACTGTAAATGATTATTGTCATAACTGACAAATTTTGCGTCAAATAACCCACAAAGGAAGTGTATTTGTGGACCTTTGTAGTCACATTTTGGACATATTAAATGAACACATAATGGTGAAATGTATTTGTGTTAAAATAAATTAATTTGGGGGTTTTAAAGATTTTGCAAACATACGGACCAGAATAGAGAAGTTGTGGTGTCTCATCTAACTTCAAGGCAGAGTAAACAGGTTGAAGTGAAGATTCATCTTCATCTAAAGGAGAGAAACATCAGTGAGACAAACAAACAGATCATCTTAAAGTAGCATATTATAAATATTTCCCTGTGCAGGGTGAGGAGGCCTTTCTGTCTTTTTGTATCTGTGGTTTTCTTCTGTGGTTTGTGTTGCGGCTCAGACTATCAGCAGCACCTGCACTGTCTAACGCTAAACAACACGTATGAGACACTGATGTGTGCAAAATATTCACACATGCAGCATGTTTCAACCTTTATTGATAGCAACACCACAACTGCCACTTTCAACATGAATAAAAGTGAAACTAAACTAAACTAAACTACTTTTCTCATTATATCAACTTTCTGGTTTTACTTGATTCAAGATGCTGAAAGTAGAACTTTTCTCTGAAAATGAAGAATGTGCATATAAAATTCCACAAATCGCCCAATATATAAACACATATCAAATGTATGTAAAATTTAAATAGAAACTCAAGCAAACCTTTGTCACGTCTCTGTTTAATGGTCATGACAGCATACGTTACACAGCTTCGATCATCTGCAGTGTCGTCTCAAGAGACTGAAACATGCAAGAAAATCTAAACTATATTTCAACATCATCATCCTCAAAATGTTATTAGTAACATTTAATTTACTGTAGCTTAAAAAAAACATACTTTTCAAAAGTTTAGTAATAATTACCATCCTCACCTATTTGATTGTGCTCACCTGAGCCTGATGATTTCTTTGAGGAAAAGCAGAACACTGCTGGAATAATAACTCAGTTATTTTTTTTAATAAACAGTTGTTGTCTTCCCTGCATGCTGCACAAATGAGTACCACTGTGTCACCTGTATACAAATATAAAATAAACTAAATTTTAAGTTAGTGGGTGCATTTTCCCATGTATACATATGTGTGTATATATATATACTTTTGTCTTTAACTGGATAGTTAGCATGTGCAGTGTTAGACACCATGACTGATCAGTTGTTACAACGTAATGTTAAGAAGATGGATTAATAAAGAACACCAATATAAGAAAAGTTGGTTTACTTTAGTGTTTCTGTTATTATGGTATAATTTACATGCAAAATATTTGGGGGAGTACTAACCTGTACCTTTGTGTCTCTGAATACAAAGAAATCCCGCCAGCAGCAGCAGGGACACCGTTAAGATGATAACTGCAACCAACAGCAGGAGGGGGATGGAGGACAGTATGGTTCTCTTCATGAGGTGTTTGAGAGGTGACAGAAACAGTCTTTGCTGTAATACACATAAAACTGTGTATGTATGGGTTACATTAAATATTTATATAATAAAAAACATTTATGTATGTAAACAAGCTGGAAATATGAAGAATATTCAGCAGGAAAGTGGCACTAAAATGTCACTTTTTACCTATGAGGTCATAATTTAGACAAGACGGATGTAAAATATTTAGAATTTATTTAGCCAGATAATAGTAATAATTTTAACAACAGTGGTAGACACATTCCCTTCTCTCAAACAAACTTTTATACAAACTTTCTACCAAGCGTCAAACAACTATACTTCTCATAAGTAGGGTTTCCATCATCACCTATAATCTGCATGAATTCTGGTCATACAACCAGCAAAATCTTTATTTTGTTTTGTAACACTCTTGTGTCTCATCTCTGACAGCCAACCAGCTCTCTGGTGATGTTCAACATCAGAGATGTTGCACTTGTAGAGTCCTTCATCAGACATGAAAACATTGTTAATGGTCATCTCTGCTGCTGCAGAGCTCTTCATGAAGAAATCAGCTCGGAGGTTGTGGGAGTTTGTCTTGTCTCTGCAGCGCAGAGTCACATCGTCTCCCTCTATCACAAGAAGGACGGGACTCTCCAGGATCACAGAGCCAGCTGAACAATATAGTGAAAAAATGCTAGAAATATGTTTTATGGACAATGTTGCAGTTACACAGTAGAAAATTTGGGAAAAATTCAGACCAGAGTGAAAAAAATCACATCCAATGCCATTACCTTGATATCAAATTAAAATTTATTCATATTGAACCAGCCTTTATTCACTGCAAAGTAAAGCTCTTCACTCCATACAATATGTTTCATATTTAGACAGAACAAAATACAAAAAAATATATAATACTAACCCAAGTAGTAGGCAGAGGTTTCCACTTTTCTGTACTGATTTTTATCATAAATGAAGAAATGATTTTAGATTTCACCACAGACACAGACTGTTAAACATAGAAAAGTTCTGGTTTGACCCTGACTCTGCTTGAATTGTTATAAAATGTTAAATGATGAAGTTCAGCCGTCTGCTCTCTTAATAAGTTGGCAACATGGGACATAGATGATGCTCTGATGAAAATCACTATTGTACGTGCTTATAAAATTTACACAAGCTGTTATATTGCAATTGCCTCATCTAAAATTACACAATACTACCAACTAATAAAGATATGATAAGTATACATATGAGAAATTAAATAAAAAATAAACAAAACACCATCATAAAATGTATTAAAAATGTGATGGTTCACCAGGAACAGAAGAGACAATGCATGCTAATTGTCTTCATGTTAACTCTGCTGGAGGGACGTCAAACTCGAATCACTATCATGTTTTCTGCTTCATTATCTTTGTGACCAAACTATCTGACAAAATAAAAGTCATTCCAGCATCATCCTTACTTTGGCAGCAACCTTTACATGTGAATAGATATCTGTTATTCTTATGTAACTTTGAGTTTCCCACACTGAAGTAGTCCCACCAGCAGCAGCAGCAGAGCCACCATCACGATGGTGAACACAGTCCGTAAGACGAGGTAAACATGACAGGAGTGATGTGAGGTGTCCTCTGAGGAAAAGCACTGAGTTTCTTTGTGACACGGTGCAAAGAATATAAGAAAAAAAGACGTTATTGATCTCAGGAGGGAAAAGTCACATCACATAATGTGACACATTAAACATTTATATAAATAATTAAACATATTTGCACATATAAACAAGCTGGAAATACAAAGAATATCCAGCAGGAAAGTAGCACTAACTTTTATTCACCAATGAGGTCATAATTTAAACAAGATGGCTGTAAAACATTTAGAAATTAATTAACAAGCTAATAGTCATAGTTTTTACAACAATGTTACATATATGCCCTTTTTTAAACAAACTTTTATTCAAGTTTCTATGAAGTGTTAAACAACTGCACCTCTCAAAAATAGAGTTTCCATCATCACGTACAATCTGCATGAATTCTGGTCATATAACTGGTAAAATGTCATATTTTGGCTTTGTAACACTCTTGTGTCTCACCTCTGACAGCCAACCAGCTCTCTGGTGATGTTCCAACATCAGAGATGTTGCACTTGTAGAGTCCTTCATCAGATGCAGAAACATTGTTAATGGTCATCTCTGCTGCTGCAGAGCTCTTCATGAAGACACCATCTTTGTAGAAATCAGCTTGGAAGTTGCAGGGGTTTGTCTTGTGTCTGCAGTGCAGAGTCACATCATCTCCCTCCATCACAGGAAGGACGGGACTCTCCAGGATCACAGAACCAGCTGAACAATATAGTGAAATAATGCTAGAAATATGTTTTATGTACAGTGTTGCAGTAACAGTAGAAAATTGGAAAAATTCACAATAGAAAAATCAAATTAAATAGTAAACTATAGCAGTAGGTAGATGTTTACACATATCTGTACCATAATTACATTTTTATTTTGTATTATAACTAAAGAAATTATTTTAGATTTCACCACAGACATAGAAAGGTTCTGGTTTGACCCTGACAGTTATAAAACATTAAATCATGAAATTTAGCTGTCTACTCTCTTAGTAAGGAGCATATTGACAACATGGGACATAGAGGGAGGCTCTTTGTTCAACGTTTAATTTCTCCTTTACACAGATTCCACAAATTTGTATAATAATAAATATAAATTTAATAAAATCTACCAAATTTACAGTAAACCTGATCATCTTGAACATGTTGATCTGAGAACAAATGATTTTATACATTATATAGTGTATCATGATGTCATACCGAACATACTGGGTGAGAAACAGATAATTACCAGTTCAAAATGGATATATAGTGGTTTTATAAACACAATAAACATACTGTACCAGTGACAATGATGTTGACACTGTTGCTTCTCTCTCCATCATCAGTCTCACACCAGTATTCACCGCTGTCTGTTAGATAGACTCTATCAAAGGTGCAGAGGGACCCTGTTGGTGTCATCTTAATATCACATAGTGGAGTAAATTCTTCATTATTCCTGATTCCTCTTAACTGAGTCGAGTCATAAAACCCAACACAGTCCAGAGAAACTGAGTTGTGTTGAAAGTGCTGCAGTCTGTTTGGAGTGATACGAAGAAAAGCTGCATCTGAAACCAAGAGGTAATTATTTAAAAAAAAAATGAAACATCCAGAACTGGATCAATTGCAAGATATATTCAAGTTTTCACCAGCAAAATGGACATTAATTAATTAGTGATTGAATCCTTCACAAAATACATTAAACAAAACTGCAGCGACCTAAATTACATCATAGATTCAAAAGGTTCATGTCAACCTTCTACCTTGATTCTTCAGATTAAAGAATGATGCAAAAAATATATCTTTAGGCTTTTTGATTCGTAACTTACCACTTTTCTGAACTTGCGTCCGCAGCTGAATTATTTCAAGCACCACTGGATGAACAAACATAGATCAGACATAGATATTTTGATGTAGAGGACTATGAAAAATGTATAAAAAGAGAGGAGACCATGGTTGGCATCAACACCTCTTCTTCTCAGGTTTTCAGAAATCTCCTTTGTTTGAGCCATGACACAGAGCCAAAGCTCAGAGTTTGACAGTGAAGACCTTAATTTCTCTTCTTTAAATAAGGCAGGGCCTCCCACACTCACATTTGATTGTCATCCCACTCTAAATTCTCCTTCAAATGAACTGATAATCCTAGGAGTTCACATACTTTTGCCATGCACAAATACATAACATTGGATCATTTTCCTCAATAAATAAATGAACAAGTGTAAAGTTTTTGTCTCATTTTTCTAATTGATTGTTTATCTAGTTTTAGGACTTGAATGGAAATCTGGTCACATTTAAGGTTGTATTTATTGTAATTCTAAAATTCTAAAGGGTTCACAAACTTTCAAGCAGCAGTGTATGAAGAATATTCAACAGGAAAGTGGCACTAAAACGTCACTTTTATTCAACAATGAGGTTATAATTTAGGCAAGATGGCTGTAAAACATTTAGAAATTGTTTCCAGCTAATAGTAATAATTTTTACAACATTGGTAGACACATTCCCTTTTTCAAACAAACATTCCTACAAGTGTCAAACAACTGGACTTCTCATAAGTAGGGTTTCCATTGCCATGCACAATCTAGCCATACAACCAGCAAAATGTCATCTTTATTTTGTTTTGTAACACTCTTGTGTCTCACCTCTGACAGCCAACCGGCTCTCTGGTGATGTTCCAACATCAGAGATGCTGCACTTGTAGAGTCCTTCATCACACTCGGAAACATAGTTAATGGTCATCTCTGCTGCTGCAGAGCTCTTCATGAAGACACCATCTTTGTAGAAATCAGCTTGGAGGTTGGTGGAGTTTGTCTTGTTTCTGCAGCGCAGAGTCACATCGTCTCCCTCCATCACACGAAGGACGGGACTCTCCAGGATCACAGAACCATCTGAACAATATATTGAAAAAATGATAGAAATATTTATGTGTTCAATGCTGCAGTATCACAGCAGAAAATTGGGAAAATTTCAGACAGGAATAGGAAAAAAATCACTTGTAAACTGCAAACTCAAATACGTGTCAAATTTATAAAGAATACAACAGAATAATAATGACAAAAATACAATAAAACGGTAGTGTATAGCAGTAGGCAGAGGTTTAAACATATCTGTACCATAATCAATTTTTATTACAATTGAAGAAATGATTTTATATTTCATCACAGACACAGACTTTTAAACATAGAAAAGTTCTGGTTTGACCCTGACCCTGACTGAATTGTTATAAAATGTTAAATTATATAGTTCAGCCGTCTACTCTCTGAATAAGGAGCATACAGGCAACATGGGACATAGATGATGGCTCATTCAATGGTTCAATGTTTTAATTCTCCTTTATACAGTTTCCATGATTTTGAAAAATATACATTTAACAAAATGTATTTAGAGTAAACCTGATGAAACATGTTGATCTGAGAACAAATGATTTTATATATTATATAGTGTATCATGATGTCATACTGGACATACTGGATGAGAATTAGATAATTGCCAGTTCAAAATGGATACATAGTGATTTCATAAACACAGTAAACATACTGTACCAGTGACAATGATGTTGACACTGTTGCTTCTCTCTCCATCATCAGTCTCACACCAGTATTCTCCGCTGTCTGTTAGATAGACTCTATCAAAGGTGCAGAAGGACCCTGTTGGCGTTCTCTTATTAATATCACATAGTGGAGTAAATTTCTCATTATTCCTGATTCCTCTTAACTGAGTCAAGTTATTAAACCCAACGCAGTCCAGAGAAACTGAGTTGTGTTGAAAGTGCTGCAGTCTGTTTGGAGTGATACGAAGAAAAGCTGCATCTGAAACAGAGAGGTAATTATTTTTTAAAAAGTGTCCAATGAAACATCCAGAACTGGATTAAAACATTGTCATTGTAGGTGGATCCACCTTGTGACAGAATCAGTTTAAATTGGTTCACTTTGCAAGATATATTCAAGTTTTCACCAGCAACATGGACATTAATTAATTAGTGACTGATCCCTTCACAAAATACAACATTGAATAAAATTGTAGGAACCTAAATTACATCATAGATTCAAAAGGTTCATGTCAACCGTCTACCTCAAGTCTTCAGATTAAAGAATGATGCAAAAAATATCTTTAGGATTTTTAGTTTGTTACTTACCACTTTCCTGAACTTGCTGAATGATTTCAAGCATCACTGGATGAACAAAGGAACAGAGTTGTACATCAGACATTGATGCTTTGATGTAGAGGAATATGTAAAACATATAAAAAGAGAAACCATGACAGGTGAGTACTCACACAGTCTGAAGCAGAGAGCTGTGACCTCCATGCTGTCTTCCTGCTGACTGTCTGAGCATCAGACTGAATGCAGCGTAATCATAATGTAAGTTTTAACTTCCTCTTCCTGATCTTTGACAGTCTTTGAGTTATAACTCTCAGCCAACAGGGGTCGACCATCCCTGACTTTCTGATTGATTCAAGCAAGTTAGTGTAACCTTTTCCCTTTGGACAGTAAAGGTGCTCTTCTTTATTTTTGCCCCCTGAAGACTCTCTGCTTCAAGAAAGCAGACGCTTACACAGACAGCTGAGGAGACCACGGACATCTAGTTGTTCTTTCTGGAGTCCACTTGAAGGACACATTCCACGCATGTGCACTAGATCGACTTCTTCAGGAACAAAGTGTTGTGACCGCATGAACTGGCGCTGACAGGTCTGTGCGGACACAACAAACTGCAGGAACACGGATGTCCACACGGAGCCTATGCTCACACTGACTGTGACTCTCTGTGACTCTACTAGACTGTCCAAATTTTATTGGACTGAATAGATCAAATTCTGATAATGAAATGAGTCATTTTATCCACCATTTTACAGCTGCAACAGTAGGTTACAGCCAATATGTACTAGCCTCAGGCATACTGGGACAAATCTAGTGGGCCGGTGGACCATCAAAGCATATTTGTTCTTAGTGGTTCTCTCTGTTGTCTGTCATTCAGGGTGCATATGAATCTCTGTGTCAGGAAATCACAGCTAAGCCTTTTACCCTCACTGCCAGAAGGCAGAGACAAAAGTCTCGCACTCTGGTTTTAAAAACACGTAGGTGAGAGGAATGAATGAATGAAATGGTAATTTTTCTGTATAAAACAAAATAATAAAACAAAAAATATCAACAATAATAACAACAACAAACCCCTACATCATGCACTTACAATGGAAGTGATGGGGGACAAAATCCACAGTCCCAAAAATGTATTTAAAAGTTTATCTGAAGCTAACATGAAGCCTCGGCTTCCAAAAAAGTCAAATCAAGTAGATATCTTTCAACATTACGGCCTTTTTAGTGCCAAGGTCCCTCTTTTTGTTATTATTCTTCCACCTGCAGCACAACGGGGAAACACTGTCCGAAGAAACACAGGAGGGAAGAGAGAAGAAGAAATTTGATGCTAAAGACTGTAAATGTGTCAGATATCCACTTGATATGATTAACAGACTGCTGAATCCTTGTATTAGCTTCTGATCAACTTTTAAATGCATTTTTGTGCTAAATGACTATGACTTGCATAGAAAGTAGGGATGTGCAGAGGGCCCTGTATTTGTATCTTTCTTTGTGAAGGCAGAAAAAATATTTGTATTTGTATATGAATAAAAGTGGGAAGAGGCTTTAAAATCCTGTTTCTATATTTATTACACTTTTAATTTAAAATAAATGTTCATGAATAAACTACTTTATGATGGAGGTCCACACACTGGGTCTTGAACTGAAGTCTTCCAGCTCACAGATGATGGCGCTGACTACTGAGCTAAAACCTTACTCATAGCCTCATTGCACACAGACTTATACCTATTTATACACCCATAACACAGAGACAGAACAACATAATGCATAGAGAGGAACTTTAAAGGTGATTCTTGCTTTGCACATTTCATTTATTGCCTATTTTTTACAACCTAACTTTGAGGAAAGGAAAATGGGAACAACAGCTCACTTTGCATGTATCAGTAGCTCAGTTTTATCTCTTGGAACAACCCCAACTCCAGGATGTCCAAATTAGGAAATGTGCGTCATGTAGCATATGGATGTGACTCCTCACACTGAGACCTGCTGATAGACATAACAGCAGAGCAGTGGAAAGAGACTGAGATGGCAATATAACCAACCTGCATGTTGGTATTTAACATGTTTCTTTCCTCCAACAATATATAATTTTATTAAATATTTGTATGAAAAAAATATTTGTAAAACCCACTATTTGTGCTTTGCTGAAAAATGTATTTGGCTACTATGAACAGGAGGAATGACAACAGTGAGGAAAAACTCTTTCATGTGTTGCAGAAATAAACAAAACTAAAACTCATTGGTGCAGCGTCACACTGGTCACAGTACTGGTGCAGATACATTTTGATGACTACTGAAGGTTTCACTTTGCAGACACAAATCTCCTTATTTGGATGAATCTATTTAAATGGGTCCATGTCTGTCTTATCATCTCACTTTATAGATATTTCTGATATACTATAGATGTAACAAAAATTTCTGGCAGAAGTAAAATAGCAGACCTACCAATTCAACACTTCCCTTTTCCATCATCGCTAAGACAAATGATGGTTTTGATTGCAGCTTATTATTTTATCTTTATGATCATTTACCTGGCAACAAGCTTACAGTTCAGCTGCTCACAAACACACTCAAAGTGAAACCGAGCCTAGAAAAGCAGAACTGTACTGTTTTTTTACTTTATTATTTACTTTATTATTTATTATTATATTTTATTATTTTATTTATTTATTGCTAGATTTGGGCTGTAATTAAGAGCAAAGTCATTTATAAATCTCAAATTAAATTTACTTTGTGCCATTTTATATAAACTGTGGAATAATGTTAACTAATTAAGTTGATAACATGAAGGCTTTCTTATCAATGTGGTTTTAATGGTGACTTTTAATAGTGAATATTTAATGGTGAATATTATATTTCTGTATTAATACTCTGATGATCAGGTTAGCGTGATACGTGGCGACCCTTACTCTAAAGAAGTGATCATTGGGAAAGAGGAACAAGCAAGAACTGAAAGCTGTACAAGACCAGCATAATACCAGATAAGGAATTATTAATAAGAAACGGATCTGCTGACAGAGAAGTGTGACTGCAGATGAGGTACTATTAATGGTTATGTTTTGTAATTTAGTTGCCTTTCTTCCCTTATTAGACAAGCTGATATTTCAGCTGCAACGACAATACAATAGGAGGAAAAACACTGAGCTTGGAAGTCGAGTAGAGGAAAGGTGTGGCTGTTTCTACTTTGCAACATATGAGCACTGGATAGCTAATTGGCCATAGAAATTTTAGGTCAGAAGTCTATCAATGATTTACAGACTTCTAATGAAATGATCGACATCATACAGCAGGTACGTTGTCTTCTGAATTTAATTTAGCCTTTTCAGCACGTTTCATCTAACTTCTGTTTTAAAACTCCTTACCGACAATAATAGCTCTGCAGTAACACTCGGCAACAGATTAAGTATATTTTAAAAGTTTTGTGTGAGAAAATTGTAACCACATATGAACTGTATTTCAAATGTTGAATGATTGTAATTATGTAATGATTATTATAACATTTAATCAGCCTGATTTTTGGTGTTATTTACAGGAAATATTTATATATTTACTGATATAACAGGAAACGTTTTGGCATCAAACTTGTGGATGTTGAAAGGTTTTATCATATTTATAGAAAATATTGAAGACAATCAACTTTGTGTCATAGAGAGGACTCTAATGAAGGCTACAAGATTAAACAAGTCCGGCAGTATCAAAATATTTTTAAAAAGCATGGTTAAAAATAGTCTTAACCATGCTGGCAACAATTGTGAAAATATAACTCCATTTTAACTGCACTATACATAGATGAGATTATATATACTTGTATGGCTACTACTTTCATGTAAGTAGGAATGAATTATTTATAATTATTTAATTTTTAAGCCTATTCAGGAATTACTTTATTTTTGACTGGACCAGTTATTTTGCCCAAACACCAATTCTAAAGCATATTTTCCATTTATTGTATCACTGATATTTTTCCAAATTTCAGAACTGCAGGATGGTTTACCAGACAAACAGACCTTCCCTTCAATCTCCACTCAAAACTTTCTGTGTGTTGTTTGTCCATCTTCTCCTAACACAATCTTGTAAAGGTAACTTAAACCCTACAGTCTCAGCTTAATTTTGACTTGATGATGGTGCTAGATGAAAAGTCAGAAGATCACCAAAGTTATTACAATTTTTCCTCAGTGGAACATAAATATCTGTACCAAATTACACAGCAATCCATCTATCAGTAAACAAACTAAACAAAAAAATGTCACTCACTGTGTGTGTGTGTGTGTGTGTGTGTGTGTGTGTTATTTTTATTGTGCACAGAGTCTATCCACAGTTGATTAGTAAGTGCTGCTGTTTTGTTTTGTTTGTTTAGTTTTTATCATAGCTGTGCACCCGATACAATCTCAGAATTTGGAGCCATTCAACAGTGGCTGAGACATTTCACTCAAAACTATAAAATTGGATCTCATGGTGGCACTAGAAGATAGATCACTTAAAGAGATAAACAGATTTATCTTTCTAGCTGTTATTGCAGGAATGAAAGAATATTTGTGTTTCTTTCTAGGTCAGTCCCAGTTAATCGTTCCATCTCAGCCAATAGTGGCAACAGTTGGTGATGACATCATTTTGCCATGTCATCTGGAACCTGCCAAGGATGTTGCTGCCGAGACACTGGAGTGGACCAGATCTGACTTGGACTCCATAAATGTCCATGTGTGGCGTGCTCGTCAGGACCTCATAGATACTATACATTCATCCTACAAGGGGAGAACATCACTGTTCCGTGATGAGGTGAAGCAGGGAAACATTTCACTGAAACTCTCTAAAGTGAAACTTTCTGATAGTGGGAAATACAAATGCGACATTCCAAAACTCAAGAAACAATCTTTTGTTGATGTTTTAGTTGGTAAGTGGACACATTTTTGTACATATTGTATGTGTTTATAGTACAGTATGGTGTAGTCTACAGAAAGAAGTAAAGGATTTCGGTGGGATCAACACAGTTTTCAGCCATCATAGTTCAGAGATGAAAAGAACAACCACAGTCCTTAAACCACAGTTTAAATGAGGGTTGATGCTTTTTATAGATCAACTCAGTAAATTTATTATTAGTATTTGCTAGTTAAGGTAGTAGTAGTAGTAATGGTAGTAGTAGTGGTATTATGAGTATAATAGATACACGAGTTTAACATGTACATTATGTGATATACCATAATCAAAAAACTGATTTTGCCTGTCAAACTGTGTGTTGTATCACAGTGCTGTGTAGTTCTTCTTTGTAGATAGTTTATATGTTAACTTGTGGCCTTAATGCTAAGTTACCACTGTAAAAAGTAAATCTAGTTAGCATGGCACGTTGATGCTAGCAGCTTACATAGACAGAAAAATGCATTATTTATTCCTTGACCTTCCAGACTCTTTAGATACTCAGAATCTCTCATTCTTTTAATCCCACCTCTTTAGTTTACAGGGAAATGCAAAGATTAGCAGGCTTTCTGTGGCCAGTTATAGTTGCTGAGCTATGATTGAACAATAGACACTTCTCACAGCAGTCATTTGACCTTTCAAATCAGGAAAAGCATAGGTGTAAATGATTAACATTAATGAAGGCTCCATTAATTGTCAGAGTAAGCCATGTCAGTGAGTGAGCAAGCATGCACAATACTTACCTAAATGTAATGCAGTCATCATCAATGTTAATAATTCCACCTATGTTTTTCCTTCTTTCACAAATCAAAACATCTGTCAAAAAAGAGTCAATCACTGCTTGGGGGAAGGGTTTAGAGGGTGGCCAATTAATAAGAAAAGATAACAAATAAAACTCCAGAAAATGGCTATATGTAATCTGTACTCATATGTCATCATAAATCTATTGACCAACAACCATTGTGTTATAGGACTGAGTGTTGTGGATATTTTGAGCAATGGTCAAGACAAGAGACACAAGACTTTGATGTCTTAAAGCTGAAAGTGATTAGTTACCAAGGTCAGAGGAGGCTTTCCACTTGACCCAACATAACCCAATTTGTAACCTCTAAAGATGGGAAATTCCATAACACTGAGTACTGCTGTATCATTGTGGCTGCAAAAGCTAAACAGTTACAGTTTTTTCAAAATTCTCAAAGAAATCACACTGACATCAAATACATTCAGGTTCAGGCTACTATTTTTTTTGAATTTCCAACTTTATCATTGGCAACAGTAAGATATGTGATAACTAATCAGCACTTCATGAACCAACTATGTTTAATGGACCAATAGAATCCACAGTCAAGAAACTGAGTGATCATCAGAAACAAAACACACATGCATTATTGTGTTAAATTAACTTTACAGTTGTACATTTATCTCTCTGAATTATGTATTTGGTGATTGTGTTGCTCACCACTTTTTAAAAAATGTCTTTTTTCCTTAGCATCAGATGCTGTCTCCTCACCTGTCATCAGCGTAATGTTACAATGTGAGTCTAAAGGCTGGCATCCAGAGCCTGAGGTGTTTTGGCTGGATGGTGAGGGAAACCTCCTCTCTGCTGGACCTACAGAGACAGTCAGAGGTCCTGATGACCTCTATAGTGTCAGCAGCAGAGTGACTGTGGAGAAGAGACACAGCAACAACTTCACCTGTAGAGTCCAACAGAACGACACCAACCAGATGAGAGAGACACACATTATTCTTCCAGGTAAAAATTATATAATGCGATGACTGTTTTCATTCCAAATAGCTGAGGTGTATAACTGTTATTCTGTATGTTTATCATTTCAGATGATTTCTTTGAGCTCCAGTCCAGTCCTTCACCTGCCATAATCACTTTGGCTGTTAGTTTGACTGTTTGCATCTTGTTTAGTGGCGTGCTTGTCTTTTTTGTGCAGAAATTGAAACAAAACAGTAAGTCCCAAATCAATTGCTGTGCTTTGTAAATGTTAAAAATTATTCGAACAGGTGTTAATGAGAATACTTATATCTAAATTTTAAGTGCGTTAATCAAATAAAAAAGATTTAAATGTCATTATTTTATGGGTTATGGATTACTGAAAAATGTTTTGCATTGTGTCTATTTTTACTTCCAATCAGTCATATTGTCATGTTTCTTATTTTTATGGTTTATTTTATCTCCTGTTAGACTGACATCACTTAACCTACTGAAATATAAGTAAAAGTATTTTATTCTGAATTCTACTGTTTTTTTTTCACAGAGACCATGAGAAGCCTTGTGGACAAAACTGATAGAGGAGAAAATGAGAATCTTTCTGTAAGTAATGATGCTGAAATGCAGTCTCTCACTCAAAAAGGAAAAAAGACCAAACATGTAAGTTAATACACAACAGAGTCATTTACAGTTAAGAAAAAAAGAAGCAAGAGCAACTTAGATAAGACGAAGAACTAAAGTCTGGTGAGAGCAAGAGGGATGATAAATATTTACATAAAAAAACATGACGTGTGGTTTCAAAAGAGGAAGCATGGAACTCAATGATTAATCAGATTACACAGAAAACAATCAAAAACACAAATGACTTCACTTAAATCAACCAGGCAGTTAATTGTGATTAAGTTCATTTTTTTTATCTTTATGATTACTGGAAATGTTTGATTTAATTCATAATGTGAAAAAGTCATGAAAGGGCAGGAAGATATAAAACCAGGAAAGGAAGTGGTGTGTTATATTCACTGCAGGCAGGATGAAACACTGCAGAACTCAAAGTTCTGGTTGAAGATTTGTTTGTATTTTCTGACAACTGCATAAACTGGAGAACAACATTTTTCTGTAGAGTGTAAATCAAACCCTGAGACATGTTCTGTCTCTCATGTGTCATGGTGTGTGTATTTTACTTTACTTTACTTACATGCTCAAATAAAATCATGTCCTGAATTTTGTCCGTTCATCTCTGAACTGAGCAGCAGGAGGAGCTGCAGATCAAGAACAAGAAAGTTCATCTTATAGTTTAAAGTCACATTCTTAATGTCATCTATAGTGTAGACAAGTGTAAATAAATATGTGCAAGTTCAGACTGAAACCTGAGTTTTTAATCTGTCATAGATGTCAGTTTGTAGTATTAAAGTTTAAATGTTAATACATGAACGTTTCTCTCATCTCGTCTCTCTTTATCCTTCAGGTTGATAACAAACAAGCTGAATGTGATCTACTGAAGGAGCTGCTGCAGCTTCATGAAGAGAATCAAGGGACAGTGGAAGGCCTGCTGAAACTGAAAGAGGATCTGGATGACAATAAGAAAGAGGTTCATCTCTTCATCTTAATCCTTCTGTATTTATTGAAATGTCTCATCATCTCTGCTGTTTGAGGCAGACTAAATGGATCCATACACCATGTTCACTTTCTAAAACTTACTTCCTCTCAGTTACATGTTGCACATAAAAACCCTTTGATTATATATAACGTAACTTTTTCATATTGGATTTAGTGCAACTGTGTCATCAAGTTGTATATATTGTAAACATGTCTCTCTTTATCTCTCCCTCCTCCCAGTTAGAGAAAATAACAGCAGCTCCAGCTGGGATTTTTCAAAGGGTAAGTGCTTATTGTATAAATGTAATGACAGTCTGGCATTTCCAACAGAGTTATCCAAGTAAACACATCAACAAAGCAAATTCTTCATTATAATATATCCATTATTTCTCTATAATGATGCCTTCTTGTCTTTTATCATCACTAAATTGTGAGTGAGGACAAATGCTGACTAGATTCTTTGCTGGTCATTAATGATTTTTTCATGAATCTCAACAACCTCAACCATAACAGATAAAAATGTGCAGCAATGGACATTTTTTTATCAGTACAGAGAGTAGCAGAGAGAATTCGAATTCATACATTTTATTTTGAGGGGAAACCACATGTCAGCACTGACACACCTGAAAAAAACCGACACAGAAAAATTTGAAACTAATTGAAATGCAGCTTCTCTACTACATGTATAACTTTTTCACTTTTTCACTGATATGGTCCAGAATGCCAAGAAGGAGAAACAGCAGAAGAAGGAGCAAATTGAAGAAGACATGGAGAAACTGGAGAATGATTGGCAGTCCAAGAAGAAGGAGTTTGAGACCAGGACCAAGAGGGTTCATATTTGTATACTTTCCTCAAAAGATTTCCAGTCACCAACTTGTTTATATTCACTTCTTCTTCAAATCTTCCCTTGCTTTTGTTTTTTAAAGCAAAGAATCAGAAATATATACATATATATGAAAATGACATCAGGCTGCTACAAAGCAACGAATCATTTCTTTTCTCACACTATAACTCAATATTCTGCCTATTAATTCCAGAGATTACTGAGGATCATTAACCCTCTGCATCGTGGCCTCCTTTCTAACTTTTCTTGCAAAAGTGGTGTCTCAGTTTTGAACATCTATTTTTTAAGATTTGTTTTGGGGTATTTTTTGTCTTTAATGGAGAGCTGAAAATTGAGAAGCAGACAGGAAACAAGGGGAGTGAGAGAGAGAGAGAGAGAGAGAGACGGAAAGAGAGAGAGAGAGACAGAGACAGAGAGCAGTATGACATGCAACAAAGGTCCCTAGCTAGAGTTGAACAAGGGACGTTGCAGTTAATCACTGTGGTTCAAAGTCAAATGTAATATCTCCACAAACATAAATCACAAACAAACTAAAAAGTTTGTGGTGGTGTGTGTTCATATATTGTGATGTGATAGAATGTATTAATTGTTGGGTCTGCTGCACATCCAAGGTCTACTGCTTTGCTCTGGATGTTACAGCTGTGCCATTAAAAGCTTCCAGGAGTTACTTCAGCACCTTCACAGATATTTACTGTTGCCAGCAGCTTAAACTAGCCGTTCAAATAAAACCAGTACATTACAGTGGCTTGATTGTTTCTTTATTGTTGTGGTATGTTCACTAAAATATGCATGAAAATGTAACATGTCTCATGTCTCTCTTGTCTGTCTCCTCCCAGATTGAAGAAAAAAAAGATGAAGTTCAGCAGCTCCGTGCTGAAGAGGGGAGAAACTGACCTGCAGCTAGAGACCAAGAGGAAGCAAGATCATCTCTCTAATTTTCTGTATCTATCGACATTTCTAGTATACTAGTAAATAATTGTTTAGCATGACATGCTGTCTGACCACAACCGACGATGTTCTTATAGTTGTTCCCAATAGCCGCATTGCAAGCTGTACTAGAGAGTCTCCGTCATAGAGAGGGAGGAGTCGCAATATAATTTAAATATGGTGCTAGACTTTCTCAAATAGTTTGTCCTGGGAGACATTCATAGTGTTGTACTAATTTGTTCACACCAAAAGTAACAGAAATAGTTCTTTCAAGAAAGAGAAAGGAGAGCTTGACAGAAAAGTTCAAACACTGGAGACTGTCAAACCTCAACAACTTTGAACAGTCACTGTGACAAGTGGGTTTGAAAATTGATGTAAAATTCAATTCTTTAATTATTAAGATTTTCTTGCCAATATTTTTTCTCCTCAGTCTCAGTGGCTTGTTTTCGGTTCCCTGTCAAATCAGACTCTTAGATACATTGTGATTTTCAAACAAAAAATATGATTATTCATTTTTTTCAGTCTACTGTTTTTGATATACGTTACGTTAGATTTTTTTGTCTGTCACTGTCACTGTCACAAAACAACAAATAACTAAACACATCTTACATCCAACAATAGATGTCTTCTGTGTTTTCAAACATATATAACATGTTTATAGTTCTCTTTTTGGTCGAGATTATACTTTGTCAAGTCCAAGTCAAGACTGAAACCAAAACCCAAACATGCACTTAAATTCAAATGCTAGATGAATCAGATTTTCAAATAGTCTTGAGTTTCTATCTTAGGTGTGGTTGCCTTAAGCAGATCACATCTCTTATCTATTTATTTTTCTCCATGTCTCTCTTCATCCACTTCATCCTCAGCACATCCAAGAGGTCAGTGTCTGTATATATTTTTCCCTCTCTTTTAGGTTTGGCATTAGTTTTGACAGAGTATGAATAGAGGTGGCCACCCATGGGTGGTTCCTGTTTTTTATTATTACTTTAGTTCTTTCTCCTGTGTGTCTCCATAGGTAAACATTATACAGAACTTAAAGAAAACTCAATTCAGGGCAGTTTATGTAAAGAATGAGCTGCATCATCACAATTTCAAATGACATATCAAAATTCCAAACTGTTTTTCTTTTAATGGCTCATTCAAAATATATTTCATGCCAAAAAATGGATTACATTTGAACTATATTTGAGTAGTGAGTGAGACTTTAAATGTGTGTGCCAAGTTTGGTTGCTGTAGGCTTTTAAGTTTATGATACCCTCTTATACAGCAAAATAATATTAACAACCTGATGATTTCCAATAGGCTTCCAGCTGAGCTCCCAACAGCTATCATGTGTCAGGACGTAACAGGAGATAGAGCCAAACATACTGAAATATCACTCTTTAATCCAAATATAGCGGGCAAAGTAGAACAAGACAGAGCAAACTGAACAAAGGATCCAACAACTGTAAACTTAAAACCACTTGAAATACTAACTGAACTAATAAGGAGATGAGGTTCAGGTGGGGACATGAGTGGAGAAACTCAAGTTATGGGAATGAGGAGCTAAGCAAGAGAATAGGAAAGAAGCTGATAGGCTGGGGGAAACACTGGGCACAGCGCAGAGCTCACGAGGTTAAAAGATTACCTATCCATGAATAATAGATAGAGAATAGATCAATGAACACAAAGGGCCTCTATGGCAGCACAATACAGGATTAAACAGTCAGTTAATCTTAATATTCAAAGTATCTGTCCTTCTTCCACTTAGTCCAGACCATCTGACATCATCATGACTGTGACATCAGCCATTGGTTTGTAGACTTTCATTTTGAAGCCTCAAGTTTGGCATTTTGACGGTTGTCTTCATGGATTTTTCGAGCCAGAAGTGATGAGAGGGTGGACAAGAGGCTGCACCTTGGTTAGCATGCTAACTGCATTGAATTCACCTTTAAGACCCGGAGCTGCCTGCTTGGTCCTGACTTAACATCACAGGGAGAAAACTCTGAGGACCTCTGGTGGACTGGTGGATAATGACAACTAAGGAACATGTGACTTATGACCACACCTGCTATTTGTTGTAAATAGTTTTATTTACTTTGATTTTTATATTGGTTTTACCTTTTATTTGTTATATTTGCACTATTTGGATTACCCTCACTTTCTGTGACTGCAAGGCCATAATATAGCTCTGATTTGATTTTTTTGTTGTATACTTTGATTTTATCTCAAATTACCTTTATATTTTCACAGTTGCAACCTGCGTTTAAATTTGAAAATGCTTCATTGAATATGTTTGTGTTTTTTTAGTAACAATATCACAATTTTCCAAATCCAATTTCATGTATTTTGTGTGTTTTTGGGTCCTCCTTTCACATAAAAAAGGGAAGTATGTACTAGTTCATATAAATCAGACAAGAAGAAACAAAGCAGATAAGCATCATACTCATCAAATGGGTTTTAAGTTTTTTGTTTTCAAATTAACATTGCCTCTATGTTACATAACCTCTTCAAAAGGTTAGTGTAGAATCATGATACTATATGAGTCATGGACTAAACCATTCCACTCAGCTTTAACTTAAAGACGTGTCATGTTGTGTATATAATCTGTTAACTGTGACGGCCCTTGCCTAACCTGTCTCAAGACTACTGATGCTGGTGTGGTAAAGCTTTTTAAATTCTTCTCTATAAAAGGTACCTGGGAGAGTGTGGGTGTGGCAGCCAGCTAAATTTGGAGCATCTGTGCCTAATGCTGCCATAAGGGATAAAAGGCCAACTCCCAGTGTTGTTCAGCCTCATATCCCCTCCTTTCAAAAATGGATTTTTCTTGTTTCTTTAGTTGGATGTTTGAGCTTCACCATGCTCACCTTAAATCTGAGTTCAAGAAATAAACATATAAGAATAACTTCTGATATCACAACCAGTTTGGTTAATTGTGGTGTGCATACACTGAGAATGGACTTTACAATAAAGTATATGACATATTGTGTCCAGCAGTTAAACTTCTGAAAAATATATTTTAGGTTAGTTAGGTTCAGTTGCAAAAAATAGGCAATAAATGAAAAATGCAAAGCAAAAATCTCAATAACAGCAATGATTTTATATTATCTACACATTACAGGTCTCTGTGTTATGGCATATAAATAGGTAGAGGTCTGTCTGCACATTTGTGATGCACTTGATTTTAGCTCAGTAGTCAGCACAGCTGTTTATGATCTGGACACTCATGTTCAAGACCACATGTGGGGACCTCCTTTGTAAGATAGTTTATTTATAAACACTTATTTTAACACTTTAATATCCTAAAGTTAAAAGCAAATTAAGCAAAACAAAAACTGTACTTGTTTAAAACCTATTTCCATTTCTATTCAAATACAAATATAAATAATTTTGCCTCCTAGACAACTGGGCTCTCTGCACACTCCTAATAGTCATACTCCAATGTGTGAATAATATGAACAACAGTACTTAATCATACTTTAATTTAATTTCATTTTTTTCTAATGGTAAACACATTTTTACAATTAAGAGCCAACATTTAAATTAAATACAATTAAACAGAACAAAACATTGTAGATAAAATTGTGTCTTTGATACTTCTATTTGCTGAAGTGGTGGTAATATTAAACTCTCAAATGGAAGATTGATTTTCTTTAATCAGTGAAATACATATAGTCCTGAGAAGTGCGTAACACCATAACTGAAGAATATGTATAAAAACATTATCAAAAGTATTTTATCTTCTGTTATATTTTGTGGGATGGAAATTTCATCTAGGTCAAAACTGGTGTTAATTTCTATTATTTAATGTCACTGTAGCTGAAGCTTTTTGAAATTCAGGAAAATGATACTTATAAAAACAAAATATATAACACAGACCAGCATATTTCATTGCTTATGATTTTTACTTTTGCAAAAAAACAAGAAAGAACAGTTCACTGCAAGTTTGTGCTTAAAGCTTTTCTTTTTCAGGAAATATTTAAGGGCACCAAACCAGCAATCCAGCTCCTGTTTATGTCACTTGAAGCTTTTCAGTGATAAGAAAAGAAATTAAATTGTGAAATTAGATATAGAGCCTTCAAGTCATATATGAGACTGATGACACAAATGTAGATGAATTTGCATGTTGTTTTTTTTTTGATGGGAACTCCAGCCACGGAATCATCAGGCGTTTTTGGCACAGACGAAGGGGAAGTGGACATTGCACTTTTCATCATCCCAGCATTTACTGCCTGGAAGAACCAAAGATGACAAAAAAGTAAGCATTACTACTCACAACATAACAGCTGTTCCAGAGCTTTCAATCTATCACACAACCTTCCACATTGTACCAACTGTTCATGGAAATGTTGGTGTTCAAATTTCTTTATGATTTCAGTTTGTCTCATCTACATTCTCCTGAAGTCCTTAAAGTGGACATATCATTTTTGTGACTTTTGTGTCATTAATATATTGTTATGATGTCAAAGATTTATGTTAAAAATAGTTAACGTGGTCTCATCAGGAGGGAGACTGGAGGCCTGTGGCAGAAACAGAGGCGAAATTGAGGGGTTGCCTAAAGGGCAAGTATAAGATAAATAAGGCATTTTTTTGAACTGTAAATCATGCAAAGATATTCCAGTAGAGCCCCAGATTATAAAAATGGAGACATGGAAATGTGCATGACAATTCCCCTTTAAAGTGCTCAGAAAAATGTAAATTTTAACATCTACAAATACATGACAGCTGGCCAAACTGTGGAGGAAGATTTTTTTATCATCACATATAATATTGTTCTGTATAAAGACAGTACCTCACACAATCAGAGACAAACAAATTGTACAATATTCATATGCAGTGCTCCCACAGTGTAACGATATAATGTGATTTACCTCCATAATTCATTTGCAAACAGTGCTGCCAGCCCATATAGTTATCAAACCCTCCACAGTGCCGATAGTTGAAAGGTGAACCATCACTCCACAGCCAAAGACCCTCCTAGACGACACAACAAAACCATCAACTATTCTGCAGTGCGGTGATAAATATACCTCTTCTGCATCAGAGCCTCCAATCCATGTTTCTCCATATGCATGATTGACTGATACAATCATACTTTGGATTTCATGATACTCTTTTCCTCTGAAATGTAAAGATGAATATCACACTTGCTGAATAACGCGTTGGTTTATCGTTCATTGCAGTGCCTGCAGCATCCTCTTCTCATCTTCACTGGATAATGTGCGATTTTTCCGCAAGCATGGCATGATGTGTTTGTTTGGTTTGGGTTTGATGATAATCACTGGCCTTCACTGGGATCTTCATCTGCCTCTTTGTCACTGCCATCAGTGTTGTCTGATTTCATTTCAAAATCACTCTCCATTCTGGACGGCAATGGTCACATCCTGCACACTATATAGAAGTGTCTCTTTGCTGGTCACATTCAGAAAGGGAAAAAGTAAAAACAAATAATAATTATATGCATTAATGATACATAAAGGTATTATATTGTATGGGATAACCTGAAGAAATAGATAGTGTGGCGAACCAAGTGTTCAAATTTGAGAGCTAAGTAGTTTGCAAGTGAAATAATATCAATGCATATTAATCCTAATTCTTTTACACATTCCAATACATTCACACAGTACTATCTGACCAGCCTGTAATGCTCTCTACTTATTATACCTAAAGCAGTACCTGCATCCCCCCAGAACATTTGCATCCCTACATCAGGACCATTTGCACCTGTCCCTGAACAATGCAACAACCATCCCCCAAATCATTCTGACTCATGTAAAAGGCAACTATTTGGTCAAACAAATACAGCCCAGAAAAAAAGCCCAGGATCAGTTAAATGTCAGATACAGATAGAGTTTTAAATACTGCAACCAGAAACAGTTTATTCATTTGTTCAATTCTTGTTTAAAATTTTAACAGAGAAAACCATTTAGAACCTACTTATAGTGAATCATCAAATTCATTATATTCCTATTAGTATTTTCCCATACCTGCACATGTGAGAAGTGCAGGGTCCCCATGCCACCACCTATACACACATTTACTATCCAGAAGCATTGCAAGATTTTTAGAATAGATGAAAGTGATTGTTGTATTGCAACAGTGGGCCTTACAAGGTTAAAATGGCTTGATTTTTTGTTTTTAAGAGAGACCTCCTCTTTGCAGGAAGAAAGACCCTCAACTTGTTTTAGCAAGCTCCTCTGATTGACCACTGTAAGACACAGGCCCTCCTTGTGGACATATGACTGAATTACAGCTGCTCTGTAGGTACAGGAACATATTTACAGACTTTAGTGTAAAGCTGCTTATAGTGCCACTATGTGGTGACCATGCTGCACTGCAGAAGGCTGTGCATTGCTGTGTGATGCTGATGTTCGAATTTTTAACAGATCTGCTCTAAATAAAAGCTAAATATCATATTGTACATGATGTATGTTTGTAATGTGTTTGAAATAATACACATTTATTTGAAAGCACACTCTTATCTGAAAAACTAATACTTAAAAAAACATTATTTTTTTAATGGAAAAAAGTAAAACAGTGACATTTCTTCAAATATGTGTATATATATAATAAATGGCAGAAATAAAAACTGTAATCATATTTTTTAAAAGTGATATCCATTGTCCTGTTTCCACTAACCTAACACTTACACAATTGTCTTTGCTGCATTTTCAGAAAATAAATAATTAAACCCATGCATGACCACTTGAAACAACAGGCACAATGTAAATAAATGAGGAGCACTCAACCATTTTCTGGGATTCAACTTAAAATGTCAATGAAAACATTTATTCACAAATCTAACATTTCAGATTTTGGGTGTCCTGTCATGAAATGCAGTTCATCGTATGACTATCAACAGAAACCATTTCTGTAAAACTTTGGTAACTGCGGGGGCAACGTACCTGACATTTTTCATTCGGAGTAATTGTCAGTCTTCAGAGGCATGAATTACTAAGTAATGACTCCCACACAGAACTTTTGCAAACAGAAACATAAGTTTAATTATTTGCTATTACATTTTGCATAAGAATAACAGATAACAATAAGAACAGATCACAAGGACGTACTAAAAGCTTTCAGTCTGCTCTTATTAAAGGCACAAGGCCTAAGTAACAATCCAGCTCCTGTTTTTGTCACTTGTCATTTTGTTCCTTATGTAGCGTCACAGCGATAGAAAGAAATAAAGCTATAGAGCTTTCAGGTTATATATGACACTGACGACACAAAGAAAAAAGTGTTGTGTTTGCACATACACAAACACATCTCCACCAATAGTTGTGCTTTTGACAGGTACTTCATGCCTCTGTGTCTGCTCAGGAGTCATCAGATTTTCTTGGCACAGACAGATGGACGGGCTAAGTTACACTGGAGATCATCCCAGCAGGTTTTACCTGTAAGTACCAAAAATGCAGGAGTGAGTCAGCACTACACAAACCAAAAACTGAGATTGTCTAAGCCATGATCACATCACTGTAAAAAATGCACAACACAAATAACCTGCCCCCCCCCCCCCCCCATGTATCCATGTATCATTTGTCATTTTAACCATAAATTCCATTAAGATATTTCCTGCACCACTCAAGTCCCCTATGGCAAATTGTGGATTTTTGATTTTGGGCCATATAAATTAATTGATGTGAAATTATTTGCCATGAATTACCTCTAAAATTCGTTAGTAAACAGTGCTGGGATTGTTGGTTATTAGGCTCTCCACTGCACCAGTACTGAAAGTAGAAAGGGGTACCATCGCTCCAGAACCAACTACCCTCCTACAGGATAGAGTACAATACAAAAATACAATAAATATAAAAATACATAAAAATACATTTAAAACATGATGTAAGCAAATAAAACCTTGTGTAATGTTACATGTTATACCTCATGGCAATCGGAGCCACCAATCCATGTTTCTTCGTTGCGATGGGCGTGATTCAAGATTATCCTCTGAACAGTATGATAGTCATTCATGTTGCGTATGGATGCAAGGTTTGCACCCATGGACAGACAGTTTTTCTACCATGGAGATAAACAGAGAACAGAGTATAGTTGTGAATAGGGGGGTGCTGCTAGTTTTGAAAGTGTTTGTCTGCATTCTGTATTCGCATTTCAATGTGTCTATAGGGAAATTTGATAAAGCTGCCCAGAAAAAATAATAACATAAGTAATGAGATGACACTAAAGTTAGAAGACGAAGTTACCAAGTGTGCAAGTCAAAACAAACAGAATAAACAAAGAAAATATTTAAGTGTTCTTCAGTGAATACAAATTAAACTGATTACCTCAGCTTGAGACCAGGTCAAGGCTCGAGAGAAGTAGAGAAAACAGCGGCCTTTGTACTTAGTCCAGCCATTGGGACAAGACGGTGACCTCTTGTCAACATGATGCTCCTCTGAACACAAATGAACACTGAACACTTTGACTTTCCAGACAGTGTGATGCACTTTAACTCTTACATTCTGACAGTAATGACCCTACAACATGTTTGAAGGGTGACTTTAGAATTTTTGAGTAAACATGAATCGAATTTAGCCCAGAATATCCTCTGTGTACAAAAATGTGAATGCGAGGAAAAGTCATAAAATTTCTATGGCTATATATTTTTACGGCTCTTAAATGCAAACATGTTGAATTTGACAGATAAATATTAATCTGAATAAATAAATGTATTCACCTTCTTGATTTATTGCCACTGCCTCATGCTCTTCTTGAAGAGCTGGAAAGTTAAACACATCGGTTAGAGGTCATTATTATTATGTTCTTTCATTTATTGAGATCTAAAGACAAAAACACACAAATTCAGTCAGGTACTCACCAGCAGCTGCAGCCAGAGCCATCAGGGAACAAATGAGTACAGACACAGTCAGCAACTTCATAGTGGAGATTATGCAGACCTTATATGACGCTTTCCTTCAATAAGTATAGAGATAGACATGTTAGTGATATTTAAAGCCTATAAAATTGTGGTGAATGACGAGAGAGAACCAAATAGAAGAAGAGAGTTTGAAGAGAGAAGCAAAGCAAACCTGCTTTTCGATAAGTTTCCTCTTCCCGTGTGTAGATACTGAACAAGAGAAGGACCAGCTCTTATATACAGAGAATTATCTGTCTGTCTGTCACACAGTTTGTTTAAATACATCAACTTGCTCCACCTCAAATGATGTTGGCTTATTGAACAGATGTCAGTATAAATCCATCTGTAAATGGCTATTTCATTTTATGCTGTTCAAATAGCTTCACATGTGTTTACTGATCATTCTTAACAGTGGGAGACAATCTGTTACCTACAAGCGATAAACAATTCTGATGAACTTTGATCATGTTTAATATCTGACATTATAAAAATGTACAGTGCTGTGAAAAAACATTTGTCCCTGTCCTGACCAACACCAACATAGCCCATGTGAAAGTATAACTGTACACCACCTATCTAGTCATCCTGTGCTGCCACTGGATATGTGGTGTACGGTTATACTTTCACTTTTGGGTAGGGTTTTAAATTAAAGGCCTCTCCATAAATTTATACTACAATGGTGAACACGTTTCACATTTACTAAGCAAAAGGGAAAAAAAGAGTGTATTTTTATAATTTTACTTTGGGGTAAAAGTAATATAAGTAACTTATAGGAAACAATTTCCTAAAAGTAACTTATATGTAACTGAAGTCAAAAGGAGTTTCTAAGATATAATCTATTGTGCTAAAATCTACTTTTTGACACACCAAACAACACACTGACAACTGAGTATTTTCTGTCTGTGAAAGGATTTTCAAGAGTCTAATTTATGAAGATTTTTTTTACAAATGAACAACTGTTTTTTCTTTGAATTTGTAAAAAATTGAATGTAAAATAAACTATCTGAAGAAAAAAGCATTCCCCATTTAATTTATTTACTTATAAGCTATACATATCAATTCATATCTGATATGAATTAAGGTTTTTCCTACTATTGAGATGTATTTACTTGGTATTGGTCCTTCGACATGGCCCTGATGGTATAACTCAGTGCTGAACTTCTGTTTTGACAAGTGGCTTTCTTATTTGATGGTTTTGGATCTGCCCCAGTTTTAGTAAGAATATCCAGAGAAGGGAGTAGGCATTAGATAAATATAAAGACCATTTATCATCCATAGTAAATATTACTTGTACCTTTATGTACCCAGGTTGGATTTTATTGAACATCCTCTTAAGGAACACCCTGTGCACTAACACAGCTGGACACACCTGCACCTGGAAGCTGTTGGCTTCTAATCCACAGAGGAGGCTGAGGGGTCAGTCCACCAAAATGACACACAACTATAACTTCTCACATCCATCTAGCTGCATCTATGCATGTAGATAGATTGGGATTAAATTTGTAATGATTTTAGATAGCGTTGGTGGTTAATGAATTTAAGTTTGTGCAACAAGTGAAGACTGAAAGATGTTTTTCTTGCTGTAATTACTCCTGTTCATACTGAGCATTACACGTTTCCTTCATACAATGTAACACAATGTAAGTGATGGAGCCAAAACCCACAATAATTCTTTTGAGCTAAAAATGTATCTAAATGTCTATCTGAGGCTGACATGAGGTTATATGCTAATATATTTCCATGTTTAGCTGCAGTGGAAGTATAGTAACAAAAAGAGGGACTTTGGCACTAAGAAGACTGTAACGTTGAAAGATATCTACTTGATTTGACTCATTTGGATGCTGAAGCTTCATATTATCTTCAGACAAACTTTTAAAGACATTTTTGCACAGAAGGAGGACTGTGGATTTTGGCCTCCATCACCTCCATTGTAAGTGCATTATGAAGGATGCGCATGTGCCTTTTTGATTCCTTTCTGACTGACCTTTGTAACTTCATCACCAATTTTTTTATCTGCAATAAAATGCAGAGCCAAGCATCCACAAGTATCTCTCATTCACTATATGAGTGTTTACTCTGACCTCACAGAAGGGACATCGTACACTCTCTTTACAACTGTTTGACAAGTGGACCTCTTCTTTGATTGTTCTGGATTTGTGCCACACTTTTACAACAGAGTTCTGATAGAAGTTTTGGACAACAAATTATAAACATGGACCATAAAGATAGCATTGATAGCAATCATAATTTTAACCTTTATTTACCAAGGGCAGCAGGTTTACTGAGCATGAACACTTCTTTTTTCGGCAATAACCTGTTTAAGAATAATTATTCTTCCTTGTTTGGATTCATGTTTGAAGCAGTTTTGATTTTGTTGTGCCCTCAACCAACAATTCCTCAAAACATGTGTGTTGTTTCATTTAGATTATATCATATTTAAAAGGGCTCACATGCAGTTCAGAGTTTATTGAGAGTTGTCAATTAGATTGAGGAGGAGCTCTCTGTCAGTCGGAAGATTAAAGAGCTTTGTAAGAATATCCAGAGAAGGGAACCATAAAGACTCCATCCAGGGTAAATATTATTTGCACCCTTATGTTCACCAAGAGTGGATTTTATTGAGCAACAACACACCTGTCTTCAAAAACACCCTGTGCACTAACACAGCTACAAGGCATGTGCCTGAATACAAATACGCCTGAATACAAAAAGCAAAGCACAGATATTGGGTTTTTTATGAACATTTATTTTGTACATATTTGTTTTCAGGAAGAAAAAAATATGTTAAATACCAGCGTGTAGTGTTGGTTACATCATCGTGTCAGTCTCTCTCCTGTGCTGCATGGCTCATGTCTATCAGTGTCAACAAGGTGAGTAACATCCACCTGCTTGACACACATTTCCTTATTTGAACATCGTTCCCAGAGTTGGGGATGTTCCTGGAGTTAGGTTGTAAAAAATTGGCAATACATGAAAAGTGCAAAGCAATAATCACCTTTGAAGTTCTTCCCGACATGTTATACGCTGTGCTGTCTCTGTGGTATTGGTGTATGAACAGGAAGAGGTCTGTCTGCAATGAGGGGATGATTAAAGTTTTAGCTCAGTAGTCAGTGCAGTCAGATGTCAAGAAGCCTCTGAGGCAGAAGGGTTTTCAAATGTTTTACGTTTTAGTAAGTTTTTAGGGAAATGTAATATTGCAACGTTGGGCCTTGGTAGAAGCAGAGTTTCTGTAATCTAACTCACATTCCCAGAAGAAATATACAGAACAACAAAGGATTCATTTGCAGGATTGACTTCTTATTTAGCCCCATAACAGTATATACCAAGAATAATAATCACACAACAGTCATATTTTTTATGAATAGTCATTTATTAATTAAAAAAACAGATTAAAATTGTATTTATAAAACTGAATTTTGTCAGTGTTCAGGCATGTTTATTTGCAGTGTATTGTACTCTATCCTACAGGATAGAGTTGTACTCTATCCTACAGGATATTGTACTCTATCCTACAGGATAGAGTTGTACTCTATCCTACAGGATATTGTACTCTATCCTACAGGATAGAGTTGTACTCTATCCTACAGGATAGAGTACAATACAAAAATACAATAAATATAAAAATACATAAAAATACATTTAAAACATGATGTACGCAAATAAAACCTTGTGTAATGTTACATGTTATACCTCATGGCAATCGGAGCCACCAATCCATGTTTCTTCGTTGCGATGGGCGTGATTCAAGATTGTCCTCTGAACAGTATGATAGTCATCCATGTTGCGTATGGATGCAAGGTTTGCACCCATGGACAGACAGTTTTTCTACCATGGAGATAAACAGAGAACAGAGTATAGTTGTGAAAAGGGGGGTGCTGCTAGTTTTGAAAGTGTTTGTCCGCATTCTGTATTCGCATTTCTTTGCTTATTGTTTTAAACTATACTTAACATAGCTTAATATATTATTCTTCTCATGTGCTTTAAGTTTTAATATGTATATTACAGAATAACCACACATCATCTGCCAATTCAACTGGCTCTAAACAAACATCCTGGATTTAACTTCAGCATCTCTGGCTGAGTTCTTACTGGAAACCCTGCAGCAGGCCAGTTCCTAGTTTATCAGTTCAAGTAGTAATTTTCAGTACTTAATTTAAAAAAATTAATTTAAGGTTTAATTATGTATGTATAATATTAAATATGAGTTAATTCCATGAAATCCCTGTATGATATTTTACAGTGTTGATATTGATATGACTGTGATACCCAGAATAATTGTTAGATTTAACACAAATTTACACACCAGCTTGTTTCATGCTTGCGTCTTTAATTTTTTCATAATATGAGAAAGAACAGTTCACTCTCCAGAGTAAGAAAAAGCTTTCTATTCATAACACATTCAGTTTGGCACAAGACCTAAAAGACAAACCAGTACCTGTTTGTTTCACTTGTTGCTTCTCTCCTTAAGCAGCTTTACAGTGATAGCAAGATAGAAAGAATGATGAAAAATGATTTATAAAGCTATCAGATTATATATGAGACTGATGATAAAAAGACAGATTGACTTGTGACCATAAACACAAACACATGTAATGTTTGTGCGCCTCACAGGTATTTCATGCCTCTTCTGTCCGCTCAGGAATCACCAGATATTCTTGGCACAGACAGATGGTTTTGGCACATCACAATGTGTATCATCCCAGCATTTGTCACCTGCGGTTATTAAAAAAACAGGATGTTAGCAGGCTTGTTAATCATATCATGTAATATTTTATAGGTATTTTATTTTTATATTTTTATAGATATTTATATTTCAAAGATTTCCTACATCAAAGTTTGTTCACAGGTTGATGAAAAAAGTCATATAAAGTGTGGCTCCAGAGGGAGCTGTGTGACATTTAATCAATTGTTAGTTGAGGCTGAAGGGGGTGTGGCATTAGAAAGAGGTGAAATTACCAGACCCATGTAGCTACTCCTCATCTCTGCTGGTGGCTGGCAGCTAGGTATAATATGTAAGTTTTTCACATTAAAATCTCTAAAAACAACTAGACCTATGTTATGCATCTCATTGGGTACCTATTTAATCCCTAATGTTTCAAACAATGTTCAAACCCAGAGGAATCTGTAATTGTAATCAAGGTAACAGTCTGTTTCATGTAAATGGTATAATTTCCCCTTTGTGCGTGATTCAGTGTTGTGGTTGTCTGCCAGAAGCTGTGATGAATTGACAATGTATCCAGTTTTAAGCCACATTTTTACGACAGTTTTAGATCATCATCACATTTAACTACATGATTGGATGAAGGATTTTAGTCATTGGAAGTCTGGATGTACACAAAACAGCATCAGAGAAACAATGATTTGTGTTCAAGAATGAAGACAACAACTCCCATGACCCCACATTATTTCACAACATCATCAAACTCTAATAATTCATAAATAATTCAATACATAATTGTTGACACACACACATATTATATACATACATGCATCCATACACACATATAACCTACATACATTGGCAGAAGGAAGAAGAATGTATGGAATAAAAAAAAATCAATATTTCTGTTCCTGCTGCATCCATTTTTCCATTGTGAGTCTCCCAATGTTTATACAAGTGAAATGAAATTTTGTTCACTCCTAATAAAGTCATAGTAAAGTCATTTCCGTGTTCAGTGGTTAATTCAAATAAAAGTCACTTTTTTAAGAGCCAGAGGATAAAATTAACTTCTGTCCTTTGTGAATATATATACATAAAGTGTCGGGTCACATATGTCAACCAAATTCCACATTTTCCGCTTTTTTTCTTCAATCCAAATGGTTAAAATATTATCAGATGTTAGCACGCTAATGTTAGCTTTGTCAGTTGGTTAAGTCAGCTAGCTTACACAAATGTTCCACCTGACAGTTAGTAGCTGTAAATTTTTAGCAACAACTCACCTCTATTTAAGAACTACTTTGCCAGTTTTAATTTAGTGATGCGTAAATATCCACTTAGTAAACACTAGTGTTATCACGGGGTTAAGTTTGAAGTTAAAAACAGTTGCTGCAACCAGCTCCAGGGTGTTAGTATTTTTATCATTATAAGATTTCATTTTGTGACTTAATAAAATTGCATTTTTATTTCTAGTCCATAGACACACAGGCTTTCCAGCTACATCATCAATGAGATGTTCGTTACCTTGTTTTTGACATGTATCCTTTATTATCTACACCGCTTGTACATAATTTACTCATGCAAAGTAATGTATTTTATGATTTACCTCCATAGTTTATCTGTAAACATTGCTGATAATTAGGTTCTCCTCTGCACCAGTTTGTGTAAGTGAAAGATGTGCCGTCACTCCAGAGCCAAACTCCGTCCTGGAAGATCGAATAGAAGAGAATTAATGCATATAAATAAAGATAATCTTTTGTAATTATAAATAACATACCTCTTGGCTGTCAGAGCCTCCAAGCCATGTCCGAGGATGCCCATGAGTTTTTTTGCGGATCATATTTTTAATCTTGTTGTACTCATCAATTCCATGAACCGATGCAAGGTTTGCACCCATGGACAAGCAGTTTTTCTACAGTGGAGATAAACAGACATCAGAGTAGAGCTGTGAATAGTTGAGAAATCATGTGTTGTCTCTCATTTTGATGGACAGCTGAAATATGACAATACCCATGCACCTCAGCTGCTGTTGCTATGGAGAAGAGGCCAGCCAGAGGTGAGAATCACACTGTTAATAAATTTAAAATCCTTTGTTGTTGAAATTGTAAACAAAACATGAAGCCATGGTTGCTGAACTCATTCAAAAGTGACCCCGAAAAAAAGAGCTGATTTACACTGCTGATTGTAAAATCTGAAATGTTAAGCGTCCTCCCACTGATAGAGGCATGCACGACTGAATTTTAGGCTCTGTGGTGGGATGCACCTTGCAAGTCGTAATTAACTTCTACCCTGAATCAAAGTACCAGATATTATCTAATACAGTTGTTCATCTTTTCTATTGCGGATTCAACTGGAAGAGTTTCATATTGATCCAATCTGTAGAAATGTTCCAACTCTTAGTCACATAACATTGTCTAAGGCGAAAATGAAGCTCTTCACACTTTGCAACTTGATTAAGCTGCCCAGAAAAAATAATAAGTAATAAGAGGACACTGATGTTTGAAGAGGAAGTTACCAGGTGTGCAAGTCAAAACAAACAGAATAAATAAAGAAAATGTTGAAGTGTTCTTCAGTGAATACAAATCATCCTGATTACCTCAGCTTTAGCCCAGGTCAAGGCATGAGAAACGTAGAGGAAACAGCGGCAGTTGAACTCAGTCCAGCCACTGGGACAAGTTGGTGACCTCTTTTCAACACGATGCTCCTCTGAACACAAATGGTGGAGAAAAGTGGGACACTTTGACTTTCTAGACAGTGTGATACACTTTAACTCTTACATTCTGACTGTAATGACCCTACAACATGTTGTGGTGAATGGTGAATTTAGAATTTTTGAATAAACACAAATCAAATTTAACCCAGACAATCCTCTATGTACAAAAATATGTATCATCTGCATAAAAAATATTTCTAATTTTGAATATTCAAGATCATGTTTAAAAAAAGAAAATTCTGACTCAAAGAAAGTCATTTGTTGTGTCTTTAATGCTCTCAAATGTAAAATGGGTCAAATTTGACAGTGTGACCAGAGTAAATATTCATAGTAAATATTAATCTGAATAAATAAATGTATTCACCTTGAGTTATTGCTGTCTCATTTTCTCTCTCTGCTCCTTGAAGAGCTGGACAGTTAAACACATCAGTTAGAGATTGATATTATTTATTGAGATCCACAGACAAAAACATATAAATTCAGTTAGATAATCACCAGCAGCTCCAGCCAGAGCCATCATGGAACAAACCAGTACAGACACGGTCAGCAAGTTCATGGTGGCAATGATGCAGATCTTATATGACGCTTTCCTTCAATAAATATAGAGACAGACATGTTAGTGATATTTAAAGCAGATAAACTGTAGTGAATGATGAGAAAGAACCAAATAGAAGAAAAGAGTGAGAAGAAAGAGAAGCAAAAGCAAACCTGCTTTTGGATAAGTTTCCTCCTCCTGAGTGTAGATGCTGAACAAGAGAAGGACCAGCTCTTATATACAGAGAATTATCTATTCATCCATGACATAGTTTATTTAAAGTAAATATTAGTCTTTTCATCCAGTGCAAATTGATCCGAAACGGTCATGCCTCCTGTCTCACAGTGCCATGTGCACAGAGACGACAAAGTGAACTGCAAGGTGTTTAAATTCTGGACAGGATGTAACTATCAGGCTTGCCAAAATACAAATGGAGAGTTTTTTGGGGTTTTTTTGGATTTATTGTTTGTTTTACTTGAAAATGTTCTTACATTATTAATCAATTATCAAAATAGTGACTATTTAATTTTTGTTAATCAATTAATTGTAATACTTTTTTATTGGAACTGACATTAGACCTTTTGGGACTTTGGGAGATGATTTCAGAAATGATAATCATTTGAATGTATTCTTTGGTTTACTTTGGTACAATATTATGATTTATAAACTGAAATAAAAAGAAGAATTGAAACATCCAAAACCATACTCAGCATTATAGCAGCCCATTGCTGGGGCATACATTTTTGTAACGATGTAAAGTAAACTTTGAACAAACTGGAATTATTATTATAACCAATACCCAAAATACTACAAACATTTAAGTGCACTTAAAACAGCTGAGTTATTACTTCAACCATTTATTTTTGAGTTAAGTTACATTCACGAGAATGAGTGACTCCAAACTTTTTCCAAGATTACGTTATTTTAACTTGTTACGGTCTCATTAAACAAAAGCTCTTTTCCTCGGACCGAAACATAACACAGACGCCAAACAACTTCTACCTCAGTCAACTTATTTGTTTTTTTTATTATTTAAACGTAAAGCCACTCAAAAGGATTAAGGAAAACACAAACAAAAGGGAGATGGAGATCCCGGCCAAAAGGAACAAAAGAAGGGAGTTCGCTGGGCCAGCCACGCCATGGGACGTCGCACCCAGCTGGTTCCCTATAAACAAAAGAGAGATACTTAATTTAGTCAAAACAAAAACCTGAAAACTGGACTACCGGAGATCTCCACCTCAAATTAAAATAACAAACTAAAATAACAAAACCCCAACACTACATCATGTTGAGTGGGTCTAAGGGAAAAGGAAAGAGAACTGCTGCTGCCATTGCTGCTGTCAGGTATTAGGTCCCCCGACCACACCTTCCGTCCTTCCTTTATCCCCTGGGATTCATTTACTCCAGGTGCTGCTTCCTAGAAGAGGAGGACAGAAAAAGGAAGTGCGCCAGCAGGCGATAATGAGAGAGAGAGAGAGAAAGGAGACAGGAGCAAGGAGAACATCCCCACAGGAAGGGTGTAGTATTGCTCCTCCATGCCACCCGTAACATAACTTACATCTTTTATTAAGATGTACTGTTAGGTTTTAAGTGGATTGGATGCAAGTAATTGGTTTTGACCCTTAAGTTTTGTACCCTTGATGTATTTTTCATCAAAGTATCAGATATTATCTAATGCAGTTGTTCATCATTTCTACTAATTATTCAACTTGAAGAGTTTTGTGTCGATCCAATCCATAGAAACTGTTAGTGACCTGTGTTGTCTATGGGGAAAATGCTCCGGATGCACCCAAAACAGCACTTCCCACTTTGTAACTTGATAAAGCTGCTCAGAAAAAATAACAACATGAGTGGTGAGACAACACTAAAGTTAGAAGAGGAGGTTGCTGTGTGCTGATATTTGACATGTTTTTCCCCCTGAAAACAAATAATTTAAAAAACATTTATATGAAACAAATATTCATGAAAAAACACTATTTCTGCTTTGCCGAATAACATTATAGCACACCCCTATACATTAGTTGAATATGCTATTGAACATACTGTTGAATATATTGTGTGGGGCCATATTTTGAGATGTTTAAGAGGATTATTGCCTCAGATTGTTTAGGATTAAACAACTTTACTGCAAGACATGCAGTAGAATTATAAAACATTTTTTTTCGAATTGTATTTGGTTGATTTATGTGTGAATACATCCTGTATACTTCCTGTGTGAGGGGCTCAGCCAAATGAGTGTGTATGTAAGTCCTTCAACTTTTGGCAAGCAGGTGACCTGAGGCTGCTATCTGATTGGCTAATTCAGAATTTTGACAGGATGAAGCTTTCTGCACACCAAACACCCCCCTTTTCATTGGTCGCCTATTAACACCTGGGTTTCTGCAATGTCATCAGTGAGATGTATGAAGGTAGATTTTCAATGTTTCAGAGCACTGACATCATGTACTGTAGTCAAATTAATTTTGATAATCATTAATTATTGCGTATAGTCAAACCTGGAACCAAGGCCTAAAGTGTCATATGTTAATTTTTGTTTAAATATTGCTTTGTGTGTTCAATTAATTGATAGGTGGCACCTCATTGATAAAAGTAAGCATACACTTTTAACATGTTTTGTCAGCTGCTTGTAAAGCACTTTGAATTCATTTGACTTGTTTGAAAAGTGCTATATACATTAAGTTTGATTGATTGATTGATTGATTGATTGATTGATTGTTTATTACTGGTGTAATAGTATTGAATTGTACTTTTTTACTGAACTAAGCAGTGGTGCTCCAGCACAATCTACTTATTATACATTGGTTCGGCACACCTGTCAAACGGCTCTTAACAATTACTGCATTCAGACTTGTATTCCTGCATTATTGATTACTATGTAAACAGGAAGTCACTGTAGAATCACAAACTGCAACATGAACAGAACTGTGAACAGAACTTCACATGCACAGCCAGTATTTTCAATCATGTACTGGTTGGTCGCAAGAACATCTTAGGTGAAAATTAATCACTGCACACAGCAAGCCTTTGCTGAGTGCACCTGAAGAACATACAGGCAAAACGCATTGTTTGCTCCTAATGAAGTCACAGTTAAGTTATTTCAGTGTTCAGTGGTTAATTCAAATAAAAGTAACAGTTTTAAGAGCCAGAGGATAAAATTAACTTAACTGTCCTTTGTGAATGTAGGCATGACTTTGTTTTATTTCAGTTTGTATACCAGAGAAATATGTGTTTTAGAATCAATAAAATTAATGCAGTTTACAGTGGCAGGGAAAACTTCTGCGAAGCTAACTGGAGTTATTTGTAATTTATTCTAATATTATCTAACATTATTGGCAATTCAGGTTTTATATATATATATATATATATATATAAAACTTACTGTGATGGAGGAGAAATGTTTTCTAAATAATTGTCTACTACTTTGTGTTAATAATATATGGCTGACAAAACAATATCAACCTAAAGATGCACTAAGTAGCTTTTTTCAAGCAGTTCCAACAACATCTCAGAGCTGGTAAATACAACTTTTATCTCTTGTCACCAGGAACGACACAGTAACGCTGCTTTATGGTATCCTCACAAACAAGCACAGGCAGAAAAAAAACAAATGTTTCTTTTAAAATGTAAGTACAGAGTTTGATGAAAGACTTCTTTCCAACGTCACTGACACTTCATTGACAATCTGTCAGCTCCCACATGTGTCTGATGCTTCATGTTTGACTTTCAAAGTTGACTTAACAGGGATCCCTTCAGGGCATTCTTCAACAAATCATTCAACACTTCCTCAGCTGCTGGATGAAGAAAGTATGCGGGGAGTAGGGCTTCTCTCCACTGCAGGGAGCACCTTGCTGTACCTCATACTCACTGCTGTCTCTGGAAAGTCATGGCTCATGCTTGTCAAGAGTTCCTACCAGAAGCTGCTCAGTTTATCATCCTTCTTTATCTCCTTTTGTGGAGTCCCATGGGTGTCGGTCTCTTCCAAGCTTTTGTTTTTGGCCACCTGTTTACCTCCAGCCTTCACTGCTGGAGGGTGGCCGACTTTAGATTGATAGAGTTGCTGCGCCATGTTTAAACATTTCCAGAGAAGTAGATATAATGATAATAATGATGTGTAAAGAATAAACAAATGTGCGGGCTCCTTGAAAACAGGGAGGTGTCTATTAAGTTGTATGTTTTTCGTGACAGTAACATAGACTGATGGGAGGACGTTTGACCTCACCTGTGAACAGCAGAAACACAGGAGTCACCAGTGGTGGTGTTCATTTACTCCAGTACTGTTTGAGGCACTGGTACTTTACTTGAGTATTTACATCCAATGCGCCACTACATTTCAGAGGGAAATATTTTTCAGATTAAGATTTTACATCAAATAATATATTTTAATATTATAACTGTTGTTTAAATTGTCTGCTCTTTTCTTTTTGTATAAAATTGTTATGCAATTTGAACTACATGAGTGTATGAAGGCTGCTATATAAATAAAGTTTTTTTTAATATAATAATAAAAAACTTAAATAATATGAATCAAAACACATCTTAAGTATTATTACTGAAGTATTATTATTATTAATTTACTCAAACTATCTAAAATTGGCTCCACAGTGATGAACTACTACATTAAAATGTTATTACATATATGTGTTAATGATAAAAACAAACAATGTCATAAACTACATATAATAATATAACACTCTAAAAGAAGCCAGTCTGCATAATGAGTACTTTGACTTTTGTTACTTTATAATCACTGATAATACTTCTGTACTTTTACTTAAGTAAAAATGATCTGAATATTTCCTCCACCACCAGGAGTCAGTCAAAGCTACAAAAACCAAAAACTGTTGATTGAATTTAATAATTTAAAATAACTCAAAGAATTCAATTTAATGAAAAATTAAAGGCCAATGTTTTCTCAATATAGCAAGTGAGCTGCATATGAACTGAAGACCACAGATGTGATGTTGAATATGATGAGTTAAATGTATGGCTAATGATGTGTGTATTATGTATTAAATGGGATGTTGTCTCAGGGTACGTCATTGAGTTTTCACAGACTTTGGGGGCCTCTAGAGGACATTTACAATTACTGGATTTTCTCTGGAAAAAGACAGAACTCCTGTGGTAATGAACTCTACAAGTGACATGGTTCAACCAGTCCTCCAGAGACCCTCAGACTTTTCCCCTTGCTTGTTTGAACTGGACTGTGTGGTTTTATCCTGAGTTAGACTTTTGAAGGACTATCTGTTCTGACATTACTTTAGTTGCCTACATAAGTCAGTTTTTTTCCCTCCCAACAACTTCAACATCTCTGGCTGAGTTCTTACTGGAAACCCTGCAGCAAGCCAGTTCCTAATTTATCAATTCAAGTAGTATTTTTCAGTACTGAATAAAAAAAATTGCATTTTATGTTTAATTAATTAGAAATTATAAAACATACATATTTAAGTAAAATTAAGGATGAAATATTAGTTAATTCCACTAAATCCCTGTATGATATATTACAGTGTAGATGATCTGACTGTGATACCCATAGTAATTATTAGATTTAACACAAATTTACACACCAGCTTGTTTCATGCTTGCGTCTTTATTTTTTTCATAATATGAGAAAGAACAGTTCACTCTCCAGAGTAAGAAAAAACATTCTTCTTTTAACACATTCAGTTTAGGACAAGGCCTAAAAGACAATCCAGTAGCAAGATAGAAAGAAAAATGAAAAATGATTTATAAAGCTATCAGATTATATATGAGACTGATTATAAAAAGACAGATTAACTTATGACCATAAACACAAACACATGTAATGTTTCTGCTTATCACAGGTATTTCATGCCTCTTCTGTCCGCTCAGGAATCATCAGATTTTCTTGGCACAGACAAATGGTTTTGGCACATCACAATGTGTATCATCCCAGCATTTGTCACCTGCAGTTATTAAAAAACAGGATGTTAGCAGGCTTGTTAATATCTATAAAATCATACCATGTAATATGTTATTGATATATATATATATATATATATATATATATATATATATATATATATATATATATATATATAATTTTATATTTATATAGATATTTATATTTTAAAGATTTTCACATCAAAGTCTGTTTACAGGATGATGAAAAGTCATGTTTCATGGCAATGGTGTAATTTTCCCTTTGTGTGTACACCAGTGTTGTGGTTGTTTGCCAGAAACTGTGATGAATTCATTTTTACCCAGTTTTAAGCCACATTTTTATGACAGTTTTAGATCATGGTCACATTTAACTACATCTTCTAACCAGATCAAGGATTTTAGTCATTGGAAGTCTGGATGTTCACCAAACGGCATCAGAGAAACAATGATTTGTGTTTAACAATGAAGATAACAACTCCCATGACCCCACATTATTTCACAACATCATCAAGCTCTAATTGTTCATAAATAATGAACACATAATTGTTGACACACACACATATTGTATACATACATGCATCCATACACACATATAACCTACAAACATTGGCAGAAAGAAGAACAATGTGTGGAATAAAAAAAATCGATATTTCTGTTCCTGCTGCATCCATTTTGTCCTTTGTGAGTCTGCCAATGTTTATACAAGTGCAATAAGATTTTGTTCACTCCTAATAAAGTATATGTTTTTATATAAAATATTTTTTTCTGTTAAAAAAGTGTTGGGTCAGATATATCAACCAAATTCCATATTTTCCGCTTTTTTTCTTCAATCAAAATGGTTTGAATATTATCAGATATTAGCACGCCATTGTTGTCAGTTGGTTCAGTCAGCTAGCTTACACAACAGTCCCACTTGGCAATTGGTAGCTGGAAAATTTTAGTAACAACTCACCTCTATTTAAGAACTACTTTGCCAGTTTTAATTTAGTGATGCATAAATCTCTTAGTAAACACTTACGTTATAAGCGGGTTAAGTTTGAAGTTAAAAACAGTTGCTGCATTCAGCTCCAGGGTTTTAGTATTTTTATCATGATATACTTTCCTTTTGCACTTTTATTTCTAGTCCATAGACACACGGGCTTTCCAGCAACATCACCAATGAGATGTGTGTCCAGAAAGTCACCTTGTTTTTGTCATGTATCCTTTATTATCTACATCACCTGTACATCATTTTCTCATGCAAAGTAATGTATTTATGATTTACCTCCATAGTTCATCTGTAAACATTGCTGGAAATTAGGTTCTCCTCTGCACCAGTTTGTGTAAATGAAAGATGTGCCATCACTCCAGAGCCAAACTCCATCCTAGAAGATCGAATAGAAGAGAATTAATGCATATAAATAAAGATAAATCTTTTGTAATTATAAATAACATACCTCTTGGCTGTCAGAGCCTCCAAGCCATGTCTCAGGATGCCCATGAGTTTTTTCAAAAATCAAACTCTTAATCCTGCTGTACTCATAAATTCCATGAACTGATGCGAGGTTTGCACCCATGGACAAGCAGTTTTTCTACAGTGGAGATAAACAGACATCAGAATAGAGTTATGAATAGGGAGGTGCTGCTAATCTTTTTTTTTTAAACAATATCCTCAATATTACTGAACACAGAAAGACAGGATTCTCTTGATGCTATAACAATACTATAGGCTTATGTTGTGACTACTGGCTTCAACTTTTTCAAATCTATTACTGAGAAATCATGTTTTGTCTCTCATTTTTAAGGACAGTTAAAATATGACAATACCCATGAGCCTCAGCTGCTGTTGCTATGGAGAATAAAATGATTTATACTGCTGATTGTCAAATCAGTTTTCTCAACACTGTAATCTTTAGCTTCCTCCCACTGAGAGCCACAATTTCTGCAGTTCTGAGCCATTGATTTTTTCTACTGAATATTATCTAATATATTTGTTCATCTTTTCCATTGAGGATTCAACTGGAAGAGTTTCTATTATTTCTACTTGTTTGAGGGGTGAGTCTCAATAAATTATTACTGGTTGAGGCGGCAGACTTTGATTCCGGTTTGAGAATGATGACACGTGGAGAGAGAGATCTTATTTCTTCCCTTTTAATGCCAGTTCGTTGACATGAACATAGGAATGGTTGGATAGTGGAAGTCTGTGGGTGTATAGATGTGTGTGTGTGTGTGTGTGTGTGTCGATGTGTGTGTGGTATTTCCTCAAGAACACACACAGAAAAAGAAAACACAAAAGGTCCACTCAGCTTCACAGTCTGCTTGTTAGCTGCTTCTGCAATGTGGCTTGGCATGTCCTGACCTGCACAAAATGTTTTTACTCTCTGCCCCAGTAGGTGGTGCTGTTGCTACTACTGGGCTTTCTCACACAACTATTGATCCAATCTGCAAGAATGTTCCACCTGTTACCTAACATTGTCTATGGTGAAAGTGAACCGGGAGTGCCCAAAATGGCTCTTCACACTTTGCAACTTGATAACAGTGTTCTTCAGTGAATGCAGATCATCCTGATTACCTCAGCTTTAGCCCAGGACATGGCTCGAGGAACAAAAAAGAAACAGCGGCCATGGTACCTTTTCCAACCATAGGGACAAAGCGTTGACCTCTTCTCAACACCATGTTCTTCTGAACACAAATGGTGGAGAAAAGTGGGTCACTTTGACTTTCCAGACAGTGTGATACACTTTAACTCTTACATTCTGACAGCAATGATCTACAACATGTTTGAATTGTAACATTAGATTTTTTTAATAAACATGAATCAAATTTAACCCAGAATATCCTCTGTATCTGTGTATCAGCTGAATAAAAATATTTCCAATTTTGTATATTCAAGGTCATGTTAAAAAAAACAAAAGTCGTTTGTGGTGTTTTTGCTGCTCTTAAATGTAAAATGGGTCAAATTTGACCTGTAAGTATTAATATTCAGCTAATATTAATCTGAATAAATAAATGTATTCACCTTGAGTTATTGCTGTCTCATTCTCTTTCTCTGCTTCTTGAAGAGCTGGACAGTTAAACACATCAGTTAGAGATCAATATTATTTATTGACGTCCACAGACAAAAACACATAAATTCAGTTAGATAATCACCAGCAGCTCCAGTCAGAGCCATCATGGAACAAACGAGTACAGACACGGTCAGCAAGTTCATGGTGGAGATGATGCAGACCTTATAAGATGCTTTCCTTCAATAAATATAGAGACATACATGTTAGTGATATTTAAAGCAGATAAACTTTAGTGAATGATGAGAAAGAACCAAATAGAAGAAAAGAGAGAGAAGAGAGAGAAGCAAAAGCAAACCTGTTTTTGGATAAGTTTCCTCCTCCTGAGTGTAGATGCTGAACAAGAGAAGGGCCAGCTCTTATATACAGAGAATTATCTATTCATCCATGACATAGTTTATTTAAAGTAAATATTAGTCTTTTCATCCAGTGCAAATTGATCCGAAACGGTCATGCCTCCTGTCTCTCAGTGCCATGTGCACAGAGACGACAAAGTGAACTGCAAGGTGTTCAAATTCTGGACAGAATGTAACTATCCAGGTTGCCAAAATACAAATGGAGAGTTTTTTGTGTTTTTTGTGTCAAGCTTCCCCATGATTTAGGCTCTGTGATAGGATGCACCTTGTGAGTTGTAATTATCTTCTACCCTGAGTTTTTGCTTTGTGTACCTTAGATTTTCTTTTTCTATCAAATTGGCAAATATTATCAAAGGCAGTTTTCTATTGAGGATTCAACTGGAAGAGTTTCATATTGTTCCAATCTGTAGAAATGTCCCAACTCTTAGTCACATAACATTGTCTAAGGTGAAAATGAAGCTCTTCACACTTTGCAACTTGATAAAGCTGCCCAGAAAAAAATAATGACATAAATAATAAGAGTACATTGATATTAGAAGAGGAAGTTACCAGGTGTGCAAGTCAAAATAAACAGAATGAATAAAGAAAAAGTTGAAGTGTTCTTCAGTGAATACAAATCATCCTGATTACCTCAGCTTTAGCCCAGGACAAGGCTCGAGGAACAAAGAGGAAACAGCAGCAGTTGAACTTAGTCCAGCCATTGGGACAACATGTTGACCTCTTGTCAACACGATGCTCCTCTGAACACAAATGGTGGAGAAAAGTGGGACACTTTGACTTTCCAGACAGTGTGATACACTTAAACTCTTACATTCTGACAGTAATGACCCTACAACATGTTTGAATGGTGACATTAGATTTTTTTGAATAAATATGTATCAAATTTAACCCAGAATATCCTCTGTATCTGTGTATCAGCTGAAAAAAATATTTCCAATTTTGTATATTCAAGGTCATGTTAAAAAAAACATTTCTAAAGTCGTTTGTGGTGTTTTTGCTGCTCTCAAATGTAAAATGAGTCAAATTTTACCTGTAAGTATTAATATTCAGCTAATATTAATCTGAATAAATAAATGTATTCACCTTGAGTTATTGCTGTGTCATTCTCTTTCTCTGCTTCTTGAAGAGCTGGACAGTTAAACACATCAGTTAGAGATCAATGTTATTTATTGAGATCCACAGACAAACACACATAAATTCAGTTAGATACTCACCAGCAGCTGTAGCCAAAGCCATCAGGGAACAAACAAGTACAGACACGGTCAGCAACTTCATGGTGAAGATGATGCAGACCTTATATGACGCTTTCCTTCAATAAGTATAGAGACATACATATTAGTGATATTTAAAACAGATAAACTGTAGTGAATGATGAGAAAGAACCAAACAGAAGAAAAGAGTCAGAAGGGAGAGAGGCAAAGCAAATCTGCTTTTGGGATAATTTTCCTCCTCCTGAGTGTAGATGCTGAACAAGAGAAGGACCAGCTCTTTATATACAGAGAATTATCTGTTCATCCACCACATAGTTCATCTAAAGTAAATATTAGATGTTTCATCCAGTGCAAATTGGTCCAAAACAGTCCTGCCTCCCTGTCTCTTAGTGCCATGCAGGGTGATTGTTTATGTTCTGGACAGGATGTAACTTACCGGGTTGCCCAAATACAAAGGGAGAGTGAATACAGTTAATGTAGGCAATTAATGATTATTTTTGATAAATCTGATGATTTTTTTGTTTTGATTTTTTATTTATTTTTTTAGTGATATCATCAGTTTCCTTGTTTTTCCTAACAACAGTCCAAAACCCAAAATATTCAGTTTTTTTTATTGGACAAGGAAAAGCAAAAGATTATAACATTTGAGAAACTAGAAACATAAAATAATGGCCATTTACTTGAAAATGTTATGCTAACTAATGTCCTTTATCAAGATGTACTGTTAGGTTTCACAGTGGATTGGATGCACATTAGGAGTTGTAATTGGTTTCGACCCTGAAGTTTTGCAATTTTTTATACCGTTTGATTTTTTTCATCAGAGTCCCAGATATTATTTAATGCAGTTGTTCATCGGAAGAGTTTCATTTTGATCCAATCTGTAGAAATGTTCCATCTCTTAGTCATTTAATGTTGTCTATGGGGAAAATGGACCAAAAGCTCCCCAAATAGCTCTTCCCACTTTGCAATTTGATAAAGCTGCTCAGAAAAAATAACAACTTGAGTAATGAGACGAGACTAAAGTTAGAAGAGGAAGTTACCAAGTGTGCAAGTCAAAACAAACAGATTAAACAAAGAAAATATTGAAATGTTCTTTCCATCCATCTATTTATTAACCCTATCTATCTATCTATCTATCTATCTATCTATCTATCTATCTATCTATCTATCTATCTATCTATCTATCTATCTATCCGTCTATCTGTCTGTCTGTCTGTTTATCTAAAGACCATAGCAATATATTGTCTATGTTTTTGTATTTTTAGGGGCTGATAATATAGATGTAACACTGAAAGCGAAAAACAAGTTGTTTTCTTTTTGAAAACGAGAAAATTATTCCATTTTTTAAAAATTCACACACAAAAGTGAAAAACAAAATCATAAATGGTATATTTGTTTATCCTGTTATCAAACAAGTTGAGCACAAGTTTGGACAGAGGATACAAAGACTGATACTGAACAAGAGATGGACCAGCTCTTATATAAAAAGAATTATCTGTCCATCCATCACACAATTTGTTTGAATACATCAACGTGCTCCACCTCAATTGATAGTGTATTGTTACAGATGTCTATGTAAATGGTGATTAGATTTAACGCTGTTCAAATAGCATCACTCACCTGCAAGCTTTGAACACTTCTGAGGAACTTTGACCACGTTTCATATAAAAAGACATTATAAAAATATGCAGTGCTGTGAAGTATTTGCACCTTCTTAACTAAAACAAAATTTAACAAGTAAACACAAAATACAGTTTTTAAAATTATTTATTTAAAGAAAAAAGTTATCCAACACCAACATGGCCTGTGTGAAAAAGTATTTGCCACTGTAGTTACTAAATTCACTAATCTAACAAACTTAATTGATGATTGGGTTCAGCAGGACTAAACACATCCAGGCCTGATTACTGCCAGCCCTTTTCAATCTACATATCACTTAAATATATATAATTAAGTGTAGACATAATATATTGTATTTTGTGTTTACCCAGGTTGCCTTTGTTTTACTTAAAATTTTGTTTAAAGATCTAAAAGAATTTAGGATGAGATATACATATACATACTTTCATTGTACTGTATAATGGCAGAAAATCACAAAAAGCATGTTATATCCCTGCATATGTGATTTCTACTACAATGGAGAGAATGTTTCACATTTACCAAGCAAAACGGGAAATAGAGTGTCACCTGTCACCTCAACCACCTCCAGTGAGGAGCAGCAAGTGGCTGCCTCCCTAAACATGGAAGATGTAAAATGTTGACAAAACTAAAATCTGACTCACAGTTTAAAGGATATGTTTACAGTTTTTCAAGTCAGGTATAAGTACTACAAATCTGTACGTTAAAAGGAGTACCTGTACCTGCATGAACACCACCATACACCACTGGTTAAATTGAAAGTTTAATGATCACACTCTATTTAACAGGTCCCATAATTTTATATATATACAGATTTCCTGGGTAATTTACAGGTATATAAGTGTTAAAGTTTAAGAGATTTTGATAAAACACTTTGGTGCAATTTGAATCAAATTATAAGACAGATTTAGTTTATATGTGGATCCATATTTTGTTCTTAATTTGCAAAAATTGTTAGTAAATTTGATTCTTAATTTCTTGACAGACCGTAAAAACTTACCATTCAGTGTGTAGTATTGTGTTTCAAACAATAGCAGCATATTAAGTTGTTTCTTAATAACAATATAATGAATCAGCATCTATGAACAATTCCGGTAAAACTTTACTTTATTGTGCTACTAATTTCCAGGAAATTTCTTCAACAATTTCCTAGAAGTAAAGGGTTTTCTAAGATATAATCTAATATGCTAAAATCTTGTTTGACACACCTAACAACACACTGAAAACTGGATATTTTCTGTCTGTTAAAAAATTCTCAAAAGTCTATGTCTATGAAGAATTTTTGTAAATCAACATGAGCTGCATGGACAGTGTAACACAGCAGTGAGCAGCAGTGGAAGAGGTAACATGATCCTTTACTTAATGGACAGTTTAAGGACTGTATCGATACTGACATTGGTATTGGTATTGATCAATATTTACGTTTAGAGATCAATTCTTAAGTTTCAGTTTCTCCTCTCTCTGCTAACGCAGTACAACTCCCGTTACAGAGTGACCTACTGGTTGTGCAAATACTGCCCCTCTCTCACTTCGTTCAAGTGATGCCCCTCCCCTCCCCTCTCCATTGCTACACTGCGAGCACAGCTGCTAACTACTGAGCTGCACGATGGCAAAGAGGAAGAGGGGCGTCGTTTGGAGCTATTTTACAGCAGAGAGTAAAACCACAGCAAGATGTGATGTTTGCAGAAAAGAAATAAGACATTGTTACACTGTTGTGTTTATCCACAAAAACTGAAAAAGTATATTTTAAATTGAAAAAAAATCTTGAGTATCTTTAATACTGTTTCAAATGCAGATTGCCACCCAAAGGGGAAATTAAGCTTTCAATTATTCAATTATCATGAAAATTCAAATTCGCATATTGATGATGCATTCACTTCATAAATTATGACGTATTGTGTACTCTCCCGTACACAAAAGTATATAGAAGTGATAAACAGTATCGGTACTGGTATTGGTATTGGCAATACTGGCCCTGTATTTACTTGGTATTGGATCGATACCAAATTTTGCAGTATCGCATAATACTATTGAAAGATATCTACCTGATTTGACTCATTTGGATGCAGAAGCTTCATATTAGCTTCAGATAAACTTTTAAATACATTTTTGCACAGAAGGAGGACTGGGGATTTTATCCACTATCACTTACATTGTAAGTGCATTATTCATTATCTACTCACCAACAGATGGGGTCAGAGCCATCATAACACAAAGGAAGAAAAACACAGTCAGCATCTTCATGGTGCAGATGTTGCAGATTCTGATTCTCTTCACTAAAGAGAGAAATACATGTTAGAAATACTACCAAAGTGAAAGGCAGTAAATAAAGAAGACACTAGTAGAGTTTGTGGCAAACCTGCTGAGTTATCTTCTGTTTTTCTCAGTGTCAGCTTGTAGCTTCAGCTTCTTTGTGTAGAAATGATGAACGACTGCTGAGGCAAGCACAACCAGCTCTTAAGTACACCTGTATTTACCTGCTAATCACTTGAAATGACTGGCACTGACAGAAATGCAAACATAAATTTGATCTATGTTCCAAATCTAACAAAAGCTGCCAAAATGGCTTACAGCCAGTCCAGACAGTATTTGAATAGTTATACTTTTTCACCTTTTTCATGCTCTGTGCTTCAGCACATTTAATTTTAACATATAATGCCCAAAGTATAAAGGGGACACATTCTGCACATTTCAGGCCATGAAAGTTTTTTGTTTGTAAATTTCCTTGAGCATAGAAAAGTAAGTTTAAAATCCGTGATGTCACATCATATATTACATACATCATTATTTGTAGGATTTCACCTCTTTTATACTCACCATTTGAGTATATTTCACCTCTTCTCCTCCACATTGTCCACTTTCTTTGTGTATGTTTTGTAACCTGGCTTTCCTGTTTTTGAGGGAGTTTGCATCTTGTGCTGAATCTTCTGGTCTTATGGGTCATGACATTTATACTTGATTGTCAACAAGGAAACATGTACACCTACATCCTGGAAAGCATTCTTGACTTGACCCCTAAACTTTGAGCACTATGTGATCAAAGGGTTATATATCCAACACAGTTCCTTGTATATTGTGTAAAACAAGTTGGGGCTTTAATGTAGTGTCCATTACTTTATTTCAAGACCATAACATTTCTAAATGTCCAAATACTTACTGTTAACTGTAGATGTTATGTGACATTTCAAGTCAGCAAAAATGACTTAACTTTTCCTTTTTGTTGGTATCTGTCTAGTGGTGGTGCTTACCTAACAACACCCTAATCTTGCTGCACAAGCTGCAGCAGCACGCTATGGACACACACACACATACACATACACACTTGCAGGGAAATGACGGCTATTTTTTTAAACTTACAATCGAGCCAAAGTAAACAAGAAGACTATTTCAAACAGATCAGACATGTTATTATGTTGAAACCTGATGCATATTATGAAAGATATACATATATACACAGTTTATAAGTCACATCTGAATATGGACGAACACTGACCTGTTAGATTAAATCAAAGTTTTGGATAACTGCAGGGCTGTGAGAGGAGGCTCAATTAAATTAGTCTAAAACTGCACCTAATGCCTCAGCAAATAACCAGGTATCCATGGAGGGCAGCCCGACTTGATTATACCTCTGTGGAGCTTCTTCAGTTCTAGCTGACTGGTAGGGAGTCTCAGGTATTTAACCGCTGTGGGGTTGTTATCAAGTTGATTGATAAAAATTGGCTCATTAGTGCTCTTGGCTGTTGTAACAGTAACGATCATTGGAGTCACCTGAGGTCAAGTGTAAACAGTCATTTGAGTTGCCACAAGGCCAGATGTGACTAGTCGTTAAGTCTCTAGGGCAGCATTGTAGGTGGGTGATAAGTGGTAGGTAGGTAGAACTCCTCTGTTGAGAGATGGTTTCTCCACTTTGACATACATACACATACATACACTTTGACCCCCTTCATTCTTGTCTCAAACCATCTGTCCTCCCTAGGTGTCCCTTATCTTTCAGGTGTAGGTAAACTGCTGAGTCTTGACCTGAGGAGTTGGTCCTCCTGTGTTGAGCTATGTGTTTGCTTATCAGTTATTTACTTTCCCCAATATACAAGTCTGTATATACAAGTCCCTCACTGCACTGGACTGCATACACTAGATAGCTTTTCTTGTGTTTGGGCGTGCATTTTTTTCAGGAGGCCAGTTTCTTCGTTGACTTGGTATCCCCATGGGTTTCAATAAACGATTACAAACTGTGAGTTACTTACAGGATTCTCGTGATGTGATGATGTTTGCTGAGTACACTGGTGCAGACATGTTAACAAAACAACGAACAGTTGATCTAGTTCTTGAGAACTTCATGGAAAGCAAGGCTACAGACAATATTTGATGTTTACTGTAGCCTCATTAATCAAGAATTTTATATTGACAATGGATCAAATCCAAGACTGGATTCGCAATAGGGCACAGCAGGCATCTGCATAGGGCCCTCAGAGTGCCAAATATGTTGTGTTAGTTTGATCAATAGCACCAGTCCTGAGTTTTTACTTATACCATATTTTTTAACTTGCTTTTACCTATTCTTTAAGTAAAACAGGTTTTCCACATCTGACACTGTGGCCCCCAATCAGACACAAATGTGAGAAAACTTTCTGTGATGGAGGAGAAATGGTTTCTAAATAATTGCCATTTTATTCAGATGTTTAAACTACTTTATGTTAATCATATATGGCTGACAAAACAATATCAACCTAAGATGCACTTAGTAGCTTTTTTCAAGCAGTTCCAACTGCATCTCAGAGCTGGGAAATACAGCTTTTACCTCTTAACACCAGGAAAGACACAATAATGCTGGTTTATAGTATCCTCACAAACAAGCACAGGCAGAAAAAAAACAAATGTTTCTTTTAAAATGTAAGTACAGAGTTTGAAAGACTTCTTTCCAACATCACTGACACTTCATTGACAATCTCTCAGCTCCCACATGTGTCTGATGCTTCGTGTTTGACTTTCAAAGTTGACTTAACAGGGATCCCTTCAGGGCATTCTTCAACATATCATTCAACACTTCCTCAGCTGCTGAATGAAGAAAGTGTGAGGCGAGTAGGGCTTCTCTCCACTGCAGGGAGCACCTTGCTGTACCTCATACTCACTGCTGTCTCTGGAAAGTCATGGCTCAGCTTGTGAAGAGTTCCTACCAGAAGTATGCCAACATGTTGCATCCTGTTGGAGGTGGCAAAGGACCTGCTGCTCAGTTTATCATTCCTCCACAGAAAAATAAGATAAGTAAATAAAATGATAATAATGATAAGAAAATACATACAGTGTATTAGAATAAACAAATATGCGGGCTCCTTGAAAACAGGGAGGTGTCTATTTAGATGTATGTTTTTCGTGACAGTAACATAGACTGATGGGAGGACTTTTGAACTCACCTGTGAACAGCAGAAACACAGGAGTCACCAGTGGTAGTGTACATTTACTCCAGTACTGTAAAATTTTGAGGCACTGGTACTTTACTTGAGTATTTACATCCAATGCGCCACTACATTTCAGTAGGAAATATTTTTCAGATTAAGATTTTACATCAAATAATATATTTTAATATTATAACTGTTGTTTAAATTGTCTGCTCTTTTCTTTTTGTATAAAATTGTAATGCACTCTGAACTACATGAGTGTATGAAGGCTGCTATATAAATAAAGTTTTTTTTAATATAATAATAAAAAACTTAAATTTACCCAAACTATCTAAAATTGACTCCACAGTGATGAACTACTACATTAAAATGTTATTACATATATGTGTTAATGATAAAAACAAACAATATCATAAACTACATATAATAATATAACACTCTAAAAGAAGCCAGTCTGCATAATGAGTACTTTTACTTTTGTTACTTTATAATCACTGATAATACTTCTGTACTTTTACTTAAGTAAAAATGATCTGAATATTTCCTCCACCACCAGGAGTCAGTCAAAGCTACAAAAACCAAAAACTGTTGATTGAATTTAATAATAATTAAAATAATAATAAGAATTAAAATAATAATAATAAGAATTCAATTTAATGAAAAATTAAAGGCCAATGTTTTCTCAATATTGCAAGTGAGCTGCATATGAACTGAAGACCACAGATGTGATGTTGAATATGATGAGTTAAATGTATGGCTAATGATGTGTGTATTATGTATTAAATGGGATGTTGTCTCAGGGTACGTCATTGAGTTTTCACAGACTTTGGGGGCCTCTAGAGGACATTTACAATTACTGGATTTTCTCTGGAAAAAGACAGAACTCCTGTGGTAATGAACTCTACAAGTGACATGGTTCAACCAGTCCTCCAGAGACCCTCAGACTTTTCCCCTTGCTTGTTTGAACTGGACTGTGTGGTTTTATCCTGAGTTAGACTTTTGAAGGACTATCTGTTCTGACATTACTTTAGTTGCCTACATTAGTCAGTTTTTTTCCCTCCCAACAACTTCAACATCTCTGGCTGAGTTCTTACTGGAAACCCTTTATTTATTTTTATCCAGTTTTAAGCCACATTTTTATGACAGTTTTAGATCATGGTCACATTTAACTACATCTTCTAACCAGATCGCATCAGAGAAACAATGATTTGTGTTTAACAATGAAGATAACAACTCCCATGACCCCACATTATTTCACAACATCATCAAGCTCTAATTGTTCATAAATAATGAACACATAATTGTTGACACACACACATGTATACATACATGCATCCATACACACGTATAACCTACAAACATTGACAGAAAGATGAACAATGTGTGGAATAAAAAAAATCAATATTTCTGTTCCTGCTGCATCCATTTTGTCCATTGTGAGTCTGCCAATGTTTATACAAGTGCAATGAAATTTTGTTCACTCCTAATAAAGTATATGTTTTTATATACAATATTTTTTTTTTTGTTAAAAAAGTGTTTTGCAAGCATGGCATGATGTGTTTGTTTGGTTTGGGTTTGATGATAATCACTGGCTGGGTTGTTGGTTTTTTGTTCACTTCACTGGGATCTTCATCTGCCTCTTTGTCACTGCCATCAGTGTTGTCTGATTCCATTTCAAAATCACTCTCCATTCTGGACGGCAACGGTCACATCCTGCACACTATATAGAAGTGTCTCTTTGCTGGTCACATTCAGAAATGGAAAAAGTAAAAACAAATAATAATTATATGTATTAATGATACATAAAAGTATTATATTGTATGAGATAACCTGAAGGAATAGATAGTGTGGTGAACCAGGTGTTCAAGTTTGAGAGCTAAGTAGTTTCCAAGTGAAATAATATCAATGTAATTAATCCTAATTCTTTTACACATTCCAATACATTCACACAGTACTATCTGACCAGCCTGTAATGCTCTACTTAACATACCTAAAGCAGTATCTGCATACTCCCAGAACATTTGTATCCCTACATCAGGACCATTTGCACCTGTCCCTGAACAATGCAACAACCATCCCCCAAATCATTCTGACTCATGTAAAAGGCAACTATTTGGTCAAACAAATACAGCCCAGAAAAAAAGCCCAGGATCAGTTAAATGTCAAGATACAGATAGAGTTTTAAATACTGCAACCAGAAACAGTTTATTCATTTGTTCAATTCTTGTTTAAACTCAAAATTTTAACAGAGAAAACAATTTTAGAACCAAGTTATAGTGAATCATCAAAGACATTATATTTCTATTAGTATTTTCCCATACCTGTGTACCCCATACATGTGAGAAGTGCAGTGTCCCCATGTACTGTGTAAGGTGCCCATGCTATTTTGACTACCACCATAACCCAGCTTTGCAGAATTACAACACACTCAAAATCAAGTTTGATGAATGTATTCCACAATAACTAAGTGTGTTTGTGTTCTAGACGTTGTAATCATCACAAAAAATAGTCAAGACGTGTTAATTACTTTCTTTTACAAATCCAGTCCGATAAACAAAAAGATGACCTCATGAGTTCATGGCCAGATGGCCGGACATATACACACATTTACTATCCAATAGCATTGCAAGGATAAACAATAGATTAACTATGTAAATGTGGTCTTTAAAAAAACCATTTATAGATATTTTTTATAATAGATGAAAAGTAATTGTTGTATTGCAATAGTGGGCCTTGCAGGGTTAAAATGGCTTTTTTGTTTTTAAGAGAGACCTCCTCTTTGCAGGAAGAAAGACGCTCAACTTGTTTTAGCAAGCTCCTCTGATTGACCACTATAAGCCACAGGCCTTCCTTGTGGACATATGACTGAATTACAGCTGCTCTGTAGGTACAGGAACGTATTTACAGACTTTAGTGTAAAGCTGCTTATAGTGCCACTATGTGGTGACCATGCTGCACTGCAGAAGGCTGTGCATTGCTGTGTGATGCTGATGTTCGAATTTTTAACAGATCTGCTCTAAATAAAAGCTAAATATCATATTGTACATGATGTATGTTTGTAATGTTTGTGAAATAATACACATTTATTTGAGAAATATTAAAGCACACTCATATCTGAAAAACTAATACTTAAAAAACATTCAAATATTTTTAATGGAAAAAAGTAAAACATTGACATTTCTTCAAATATGTATGTGTATATATATAATAAATGGCAGCAATAAAAACAATAATCATATTTTTTTTGAGTCATATGCATCGTCTGGTTTCCACTAATCTATTAAATACTTACCCAATTGTCTTTGCTGCATTTTCAAAAAATTAAACCCATGCATAAAAACTTGAGAAAACAGGCACATTGTAAATACATGAAGAGCACTCACACAATTGTTATAGAAATATTTGAAACATTACTAAATTTCAAGATTGTTTTTTCTCTGGGCTTTCAGGGGAGTTTATGTTAACCATGAACTCAAAATGTCAACGACAACATTTATTCACATACTTAACATTTTAGAATTTGTGTGTCCTGTTATGAAACGCAGAGTCTCATATGACACACACACAAACACATCTCCACCAATAGCTGTGCTTTTGCCAGGTACTTCATGCCTCTGTGTCTGCTCAGGAGTCATCAGATTTTCTTGGCACAGACAGATGGACGGGCTAAGTTACACTGGAGATCATCCCAGCAGGTTTTACCTGTAAGTACCAAAAATGCAGGAGTCAATCAGTACATTTTACAGAGTATTACTCTGTAAAATGTACAGAGTATTACTCTGTAAAATGTCCAGGAAATTAATGTAACATAAGCAACCTGAAGAAAAAAGAGCATTCCCCATTTAATTTATTTACTTACAAACTATACATATCAATTCTTATTCAATATAAATTAAGGTTTTTTGTTATTATTGAAATGTATTTACTTGGTGTTGGTCCTTCGACATGGCCCTGATGGTATAACTCAGTGCTGACCTTCTGTTTTGACAAGTGAGATAAATATAAAGACCTTTTGTAAACATTAATTGTACCTTTATGAACCCAGATTGGATTTTATTGTACATTAAGGAACACCCTGTGCACTAACACAGCTGAACACACCTGCACCTGGAAGCTGTTGGCTTCTAATCCACAGAGGAGGCTGAAGGGTCAGTCCACCAAAATGACACACAACTATAACTTCTCACATCCATCTAGCTGCATCTATGCATGTAGATAGATTGGGATTCATTTCTTAATGATTTTAGATAGCGTTGGTGGTTAATGGATTTAAGTTTGTGCAACAAGTGAAGACTGAAAGATGGTTTTCTGTAATTACTCCTGTTCATACTGAGCATTACACGTTTCCTTCATAATCCTCTTACAATGTAAGTGATGGAGCCAAAACCCACAATAATTCTCTTGAGCTAAAAATGTATTTAAATGTTTATCTGAGGCCAATATGAGGTTATATACTTGTTTTCATGTTGAGCTGCAGTGAAAATATAGTAACAAAAAGAGGGACTTTGGCACTAAAAAGACTGTAATGTTGAAATATATCTACTTGATTTGACTCATTTGGATGCTGAAGCTTCATATTAGCGTCAGATAAACTTTTAAAGACATTTTTGCACAGAAGGAGAACTGTGGATTTTGGCCTCCATTACTTCCATTGTAAGTGCATTATGAAGGGATCGTCTAATGGTCAGTATATATATTTCTTACAGGTTTTTTTGAGCTTTTGGTAGTTTTCTTATTGTTTTAAACTATACTTAACATAGCTTAATATATTATTCCTCTCATGTACTTTAAGTTTTAATATGTATATTACAGAATAACCACACATCATCTGCCAATTCAACTGGCTCTAAACAAACATCCTGGATTTAACTTCAATATCTCTGGCTTATTTCTTACTTGAAACCCTGCAGCAAGCCAGTTCCTAGTTTAAAGTTTAAATAAAGTATTTTATGTTTAATTGAGTAGAAATTATAAAACATACATCTTTACATGAAGTTCAGAATAAAATATTAGTTAATTCCACTAAATCCCTGTATGATATTTTACAGTGTAGATGTTGATCTGACTGTGAAACCCATAATAATTGTTAGATTTAACACAAATTTACACACCAGCTTGTTTCATGCTTGCTTCTTTAATTTTTTCATAATATTAGAAAGAACAGTTCACTCTCCAGAGTAAGAAAAAGCATTCTTTTCATAACACATTCAGTTTGGCACAAGACCAAAGCGACAATCCAGTTCCTGTTTGTTTCACTTGTTGTTTCCTTCCTTAGTAGTTTTATAGCGATAGCAAGATGGAAAGAAAGATGAAAAATGATTTATAAAGCTGTCAGATTATATATGAGACTGATGATAAAAAGACAGATTAACTTGTGACCAAAAACACAAACACATGTAATGTTTCTGCTTCTCACAGGTATTTCATGCCTCTTCTGTCCGCTCAGGAATCATCAGATATTCTTGGCGCAGACAGATGGCAGGTGAGTGTTACACCATACATCATCCCAGCAGTTGTTACCTGCAATTATTAAGAAAAACAGGATGCCAGCATGCTTGTTAATCATATCATTTAATATTTTGATGCAGATGCAGATTACACTATCATTTCTTTTTTTTTTATTGGTCACCTATAGATGCTCGAGTTTCAGCAACATCATCAATCAGATGTGTGAAGAAAGATTTTCAATATTTCAGAGCGCTGACGTTATGAATGTTAATAACATCTGTCCGGTACATCAGTAAAAAAGCAGGAATTATATTATAACATAACTCTGTTGATCAGGATATGTCCTCCCACATAAAACAAGGACAAAAATCAGGCACAAAAAGTCTCAAAAAGATGCAGAAAAATTGGTCCACGCATGTGTTACTTCGAGACCGGATTATTGCAATTCCTTATTATCAGGTTGCCCTAACAAGTCTCTAAAGTCTTTACAGCTGGTCCAGAGTGAAGCTGTATGTATGCTGACAAAAACTAGAAAAAGAGATCACATTTCTCCCACTTTAGCTTCACTGTATTGGCTTCCTGTAAAATCCAAAATTGAATTTAAAATCCTTCCACTCATCTACAAATCATGATCAGTTCTGCTTGAGGTTTCATCCTGTTAAAGTGGAGTTTTTCCTGACCACAAATTTTAGCATCCTATGTTTTGTCAATCACTTGTAAAGCACTTTGAATTGCATCTGATTTATTTGAAGGTGCTATACACGTTAAGTTTGATTGATTGATTGATTTATTGATTGATTGATTGATTGATTGGTAATAGCTAGTGTAACAGTATTGAATTGTCCATTTTTGCTGAGATAAGCAGTAGTGTCTCAGCACACCCTACTTATTAAACATGGGTTTAGCAGACCTGTCCAATCAGTCAGACCTGCATTCCAGTATTACTGATTACTATCTAAAAAGTAAGATCAAAATGAACCACCACGCATAGTGAACCTTTACAGAGTGAACCTGAGGAAGCTGCAGATGAGACACTCCTGTAGCTAATAAAGTCACAGTGAAGTCATTGCAGTGTGTGGTGGTTATTTTTGATCTTCACTTAAAAATAACTGTTTCAGAAGCCAGAAGATAAAATTATCCTTTGTGAATGTAGGCATGAATTTGTTTTATTTCATATTGTATACCAGAAAATATGTGTTTTAGAATCACTAATATTCATGCAGTTTACAGTGACAGGGAAATCTCTCATTATGCAAACCTAACTGACATTGTTTGTAATTAAGCCTAATGCTATTGAGAGTTAAGTAGACACAGGTTTTCCAGCAATATCTTCAATGAGATGTTCATAATGTGTACATAGTTCTCTCATGCAAAGTAATGTATTTTATTATTTACCTCCATAGTTCATCTGTAAACAGTGCTGATTGTTGTGGTTATTAGGTTCTTCTCTGCACCAGTATGTGTAAGCGAAACGTGTGCCATCACTCCAGAACCAAAAACCCTCCTAGAAGATAGAATAGAAGAGATTTGATGCAGGAAAAATAAATATAATCTAAATGTAAACACCACACTAAAAAGGTTTGATATTATCATTACAAGGTATATTTGCTTGATGTTTCTGAAGCTATTAACCACATTTCATCCTGTCCTCAGCAGAGGGGTGTCAAAGTATAATTTCCAAAGAGAGAAAGATAAATCTTCTGTAATTATAAATAACATACCTCTTGGCAGTCAGAGCCTCCAAGCCATGTCTCAGGATGCCCGTGAGTTTTTTCAAAAATCAAACTCTTAATCCTGCCGTACTCATAAATTCCATGGACTGATGCAAGGTTTGCACCCATGGACAAGCAGTTTTTCTACAGTGGAGAAAAACAGACAACAGAGTAGAAATATGAATAGGGAGGTGCTGCTAATCTTTTTTTAAACAATATCCTCAACATCACTGAACACAGAAAGACAGGATTCTCTTGATGCTATGACAATACTATAGATTTATGTTGTGACCGTCGGCTTCAACTATTTCAAATCTGTTTCTGAGAAATCATGTTTTGTCTCTCAATTTGATGGACAGCTAAAATATGACAATACCCATGAGCCTCAGCTGCTGGAGAAGAAGCCAGCCAGAGGTGAGAATCAGAGGGTTAATAAATTTAAAAAATGTTGTTGTTGAAGTTGTAAACAAAACGTGAAGCCATAGTTGCTGAATTCACTCAAAAGTGACCCAGAAAAAAATGAGATGATAATGAGCTGATTTATACTGCTGATTGTAAAATCAGTTTTCTTAACACTGTAATATTTGGCTTCCTCCCACTGAGAGCCACAATTTTTTCAGTTTTGTGCCATTGATTTTTTATATTAAATATTATCTAATATGTTTGTTCATATTTTCCATTGAGGATTCAACTGGAAGAGTTTCTATTATTTCTGCTATTGATTTGTAAGAATGTTCCACCTGTTACCTAACATTGTCTATGGTGAAAATGAACCGGGAGTGCCCAAAATACTATTCACACTTTGCAACTTGATAACAGTTTTCTTCAGTGAATGCAGATCATCCTGATTACCTCAGCTTGAATCCAGGACATGGCTCGAGGAACAAAGACGAAACAGCGGCCATGGTACCTTTTCCAACCATAGGGACAATGCGTTGACCTCTTGTCAACACGATGCTCCTCTGAACACAAATGGTGGAGAAAAGTGGGTCACTTTGACTTTCCAGACAGTGCGATACACTTTAACTCTTGCATTCTGACAGTAATGATCCTACAACATGTTTGAATGGTGACATTAGATTTTTTTGATAAACATGAATCAAATTTAACCCCAAATATCCTCTGTATCTGTGTATCAGCTGCACAAAAATATTTTAAATTTTGTATATTCAAGGTCATGTTAAAAAAAAAATCTAACTGAAAGAAAGTTGTTTGTGGTGTTTTTGCTGCTCTCAAATGTAAAATGGGTCAAATTTGACCAGTAAGTATTAATATTCAGCTAATATTAATCTGAATAAATAAATGTATTCACCTTGAGTTATTGCCGTCTCATTCTCTTTCTCTGCTCCTTGAAGAGCTGGGCAGTTAAACAAACATCAGTTAGAGATTAATATTAGTTATTGAGGTCCACAGACAAAAACACATAAATTCAATTAGATAATCACCAGCAGCTCCAGCCAGAGCCATCATGGAACAAACGAGTACGGACACGGTCAGCAAGTTCATGGTGGAGATGATGCAGACCTTATATGACGCTTTCCTTCACTAAGTATAGAGACAGACATGTTAGTGATATATAAAGCAGATAAACTGTAGTGGATGATGAGAAAGAAATAGAATAAAAGAGAGAGAAGAGAGAGAAGCAAAAGCAAACCTGCTTTTGGATAAGTTTCCTCCTCCTGAGTGTAGATGCTGAACAAGAGAAGGACCAGCTCTTATATACAGAGAATTATCTGTTCATCCATGACATAGTTTATTTAGTAAAATATTTAGTAAATATTAGTCTTTACATCCAGTGCAAACTGATCCAAAACGGTCATGCCTCCTCTCTCTGTGCCATGTGCACAGAGATGACAAAGTGAACTGCAAGGTGTTTAAATTCTGGAGGGGATGTAACTATCCGGGTTACCCAAATACAAATGGAGAGTCTTTTGTGTTTTTTTGGATTTATTGTTTGTTATTGTTGTTTGTTTTACTTGAACATTATCAATCAATTATCAAAATAGTTAATCATAACATAACAGTTACCAAGTGTGCAAGTCAAAACAAACAGATTAAACAAAGAAAATATTGAAATGTTCTTTCCATCCATCTATCTATCCATCTATCTATCTATCTATCTATCTATCTATCTATCTATCTATCTATCTATCTATCTGTCTGTCTGTCTGTCTGTCTATCTGTCTATCTGTTTATCTAAAGACCATAGCAATATATTGTCTATGTTTTTGTATTTTTAGGGGCTGATAATATAGATGTAACACTGAAAGCGAAAAACAAGTTGTTTTCTTTTTGAAAACGAGAAAAGATTTCCATTTTTTTAAAATTCACACACAAAAGTGAAAAACAAAATCATAAATGGTATATTTGTTTATCCTGTTATCAAGCAAGTTGAGCACAAGTTTGGACAGAGGATACAAAGACTGATACTGAACAAGAGATGGACCAGCTCTTATATAAAAAGAATTATCTGTCCATCCATCACACAATTTGTTTGAATACATCAACGTGCTCCACCTCAATTGATAGTGTATTGTTACAGATGTCTATGTAAATGGTGATTAGATTTAACGCTGTTCAAATAGCATCACTCACCTGCAAGCTTTGAACACTTCTGAGGAACTTTGACTACGTTTCATATAAAAAGACATTATAAAAATATGCAGTGCTGTGAAGTATTTGCCCCTTCTTAACTAAAACAAAATTTAACAAGTAAACACAAAATACAGTTTTTAAAATATGATTTTATTTATTTAAAGAAAAAAGTTATCCAACACCAACATGGCCTGTGTGAAAAAGTATTTGCCACTGTAGTTACTAAATTCACTAATCTAACAAACTTAATTGATGATTGGGTTCAGCAGGACTAAACACATCCAGGCCTGATTACTGCCAGCCCTTTTCAATCTACATATCACTTAAATATATATAATTAAGTGTAGACATAATAGATTGTATTTTGTGTTTACCCAGGTTGCCTTTGTTTTACTTAAAATTTTGTGTAAAGATCTAAAAGAATTTAGGATGAGATATACATATACATACTTTCATTGTACTGTATAATGGCAGAAAATCACAAAAAGCATGTTATATCCCTGCATATGTGATTTCTACTACAATGGAGAGAATGTTTCACATTTACCAAGCAAAACGGGAAATAGAGTGTCACCTGTCACCTCAACCACCTCCAGTGAGGAGCAGCAAGTGGCTGCCTCCCTAAACATGGAAGATGTAAAATGTTGACAAAACTAAAATCTGACTCACAGTTTAAAGGATATGTTTACAGTTTTTCAAGTCAGGTATAAGTACTACAAATCTGTACGTTAAAAGGAGTACCTGTACCTGCATGAACACCACCATACACCACTGGTTAAATTGAAAGTTTAATGATCACACTCTATTTAACAGGTCCCATAATTTTATATATATACAGATTTCCTGGGTAATTCACAGGTATGTAAGTGTTAAAGTTTAAGAGATTTTGATAAAACACTTTGGTGCAATTTGAATCAAATTATAAGACAGATTTAGTTTATATGTGGATCCATATTTTGTTCTTAATTTGCAAAAATTGTTAGTAAATTTGATTCTTAATTTCTTGACAGACCGTAAAAACTTACCATTCAGTGTGTAGTATTGTGTTTCAAACAATAGCAGCATATTAAGTTGTTTCTTAATAACAATATAATGAATCAACATCTATGAACAATTCTGGTAAAACTTTACTTTATTGTGCTACTAATTTCCAGGAAATTTCTTCAACAATTTCCTAGAACTAAAGGGTTTTCTAAGATATAATCTAATATGCTAAAATCTTGTTTGACAAGATTGACCTAACAACACACTGAAAACTGGATATTTTCTGTCTGTTAAAAAATTCTCAAAAGTCTATGTCTATGAAGAATTTTTGTAAATCGACAACAATGAATCCAATCATGAGTGTGGACACTACCAATGTAAGACTTTTCTGTTTTATTTTCTTTTAATTTGTAGCAATTGTACCACCTCTCTGTAACATGCCCTAAAATGACCCATTACATACCAGAATATTACTGTCAAGGAAATTGATCTAAAATAAGTGACCTGCAAAATAAACTATTCACAACCATTTATATAAATATCACAGATGAATTAAGGTTTTTTTTGTTTTTTTACTATTGAAATTTACTTAGTATCGGCCCTTGGACATTACCCTGCCAGTACATGGTGTGTTGGTATGATGGTATAATTGTTATTTGATTGTTTTGGATCGGTGCCAGTAAGAATTGCCAGAGAAGGAAGTAGGCATTAGATAAATATAATGACACCATCCATGGTAAATATGATTTGTACCTCAGTGTACCCGGCATGGATATACTGAACATCCTCTTCAGGAACACCCTGTGGATTAACACAGTTGAACACAGATGCTCCTGAAAGCTGTTGGCCTCTAATTGGCTCCACAGAAGAGGCTGAAGGGTCAGTCCACCAAAATGACATTGGACAAAAATATAAATGCAACACTATTGTGTTTGCTCCCATTTTTCATGAGTTGAAATAAAAAATCTAATACTTTTTCGATACACACAAAAGGCTTAATTCTCTCAAATTTTGTTGGCAAATTTGTTTGAATCTGTATTAGTGAGCACTTCTCTCTTGCCAAGATAATCCATCCACCTGACAGGTGTGGTTTATCAAGATGCTAATTAAACAGCATGATTATTTTTAGTTTTAGAAATCATGTATTAGGCACTGAACTATGGATTTCTCATGACTAAGGATATAGATTTGCATTTTTTGGGTGGGAGGGCAGAAAACATGTCGGTATCTTATGTTGTGACTATCATTTGCCTCACGGCTTGTGACACATGTGTACAAAGTTGATCAGGTTGTTGATTGTGGCCTGTAGAATGTTGGTCCACTAATCTTCAATGACTGTGCAAATTTGATGGATATTGGCAGGAATTGGAACACACTGTTGTACACACTGTTACAGAGCATCCCAAACACGTTCAGTGGGTGACATGTTTGGCAAGTATGCAGGTCATGCAAGAACTGGCATGTTTTCAGCTTCAAGGAATTTTGTGCAGATTCTTGCAACACAGGGCCATGCATTATCATCCTGCAACATGAGGCGATGGCGGTGGATGAATGGCATAACCATGGGCCTCAGGATTTTATCACAGTATCTCTTTGCATTCAAATAACCATCAATAAAGTGCACCTGTGTTTGTTGTCTGTAGCTTAAGTCTGCCCATACTATAACCCCGCCACCTCCATGGGGCACTCTGTTCACAATGCTGACATCAGCAAACTACTCACTCTCACAACACCATACATACATACTTGCAGGTGAAGAAGCTGGATGTGGAGGTCCTGGGTTGGTTATATGTGGTCTGCTATTGTGAGACCATTTGGATGTACTATATTTTAGTAGTGTAGAGTATTGTTCAGTGTTACATCTCTACAGACTCATAAACCATCTTTTTTCAGTGTCTAAGCATTTTATTCTTGCATACGGAAAATCATTAGAACAGGCAATCATTTCATAGCGCATACAGTCTTCTCTTATAAAAGCCACACGGTTAAAGAGACAATCCAACTCCTGTTTATGCCACTTGTTGCTTCATTCCTTAAATTAGCATTACAGCGATAGAGGAGAAATAGAAATGCCTTCAGGTTATATATGAGACTGATGATACAAATACTCATCCAGTCATGCTTTTACAGATAAATTAAGTTTCTGTTTCAGGGCAGGAATCACATGAGGATTATGGCACAGATAGACGGAAGCTTAGCCTCACAGTCCATGTCATCCAGGCATCCTTCTTCCTTTTCTGTAAGACCCAAAAACACAGGAGTCAGTAAATGCCACACAGTGTTGGAATGTAACAAAAATACTAAAGTACCACACTTTATTACAATTTAAATGTACTTAAGAATTTCCATTCTATATACGTTATACTTATACTACTATGTACGTTACATGGTTTCATTTAAATATTTTTTAAAACCCAAAACTCACAAAAACACTATATCAAAACTTTGCACCCCTCAAATGTATCTTTTGATCTTTAAAGTAGCTCCACCTTGCTCCATATCCATACCCAATATTAATAATGTACTCTATTAAACTTATTTAATATATCAAAATAGCAGCCAGAGACCTTTAACTTTTAATACTTCTGGTAAATGTAGCCAATAATACAGTTTTTACTTTTATTTAAGTAAGATTTTAAATGCAAAAGTTTCTGTGTGGTACCTGAGCTAGCAGATAATATAATACTGTGCATGGCTTACCATTAACTGATTAACAACAAATATTTACTATTTATCACTTTAAAAAAATAATTTATGCCACATTATGCTCTCAAGATTGAGTTGGTTACCTTCAAAGGTGATTTGTAGACAGTGGTGCTCATGCTTTTCAGAACAGAAGACATGAAACTGATTGATACCCATATAATCACTCCAGGACCAAGACGGATCCTATGAGACAAAATTGAAAAGAATCTTAACTTTATTAATATTAATTAATAGAATATTGTCCTTAAAAATGGCCAGACCTGATTTATGAATTACATACCTTTGCTGTATTAGAGCCTCCAACCCATACTTTTCCATGCTCATGAGCGGCACTCTTCAGCACGGCATGAATGTCGTGGGAGACAGAAGAGTCATACACGGATGCAAGGGTTGCTTCTGGGTAGTATGACGAATGGTGTCTGCAGTTTTCCTACAAAGAAGATACTAATTAACCGCATGTGCAAGTAAATACAGAGTTAAACAGTGGTGGAATGTAATTATATGCTTTACTTAAGTGCTGTACTTTTAAGGTACTTAGAGTATTTCCACTTGTGCTACCTTAAACTTCTAACTCCCTACATTTCACCAGGAAATATTGGACTTTTCACTTAACTACATTTATCCAACAGCTTTAGTCACTAGTTATTTTTCAGACACAAGTTTTACAATAAAAACATGATAACTCTATAGAATCCAACCCACTGTTAGAGATTAAACCAGTCTTTCCAAACTTTTTGGCTTGTGAGCAGCTCATTGTTTATCTGTCCAGCTGAAACTTTACTGTTTTGGTTCACTCTCAGCATTCTCATAGCATTGTTTTTGGCTGCATCAGGCAGCTGTTTTCAGAAAAAAGCACTAGAAAGCCACTATACACTACAGCGGCGGTTGTGGCTCAGGAGGTAGAGCAGGTTGCCTGCTAATCAGAAGATTGGAGGTTCGATTCCTGGCTCCTTTAGCTGATGTGCTCTTGGGAGGCTGAAGGCTAGACTAGAAAGGCGCTATATAAGTACAACTAACTTTTTTGACATGCTCAGAACCAAACAGCAAACAGACACAGTTAGCTGGAGATTAACTGGTGAACATAGTGGAGCATTTAGCAGCTAAAGAAACAGATATTTCCCTCAGGAGTTGGTAGAGAGCAGGAACAGAAGCTAAAAGAGAATGAATATTGGACTTACATCACAGAAATACAACTCCAAATGAATGATAATGTTGCTACATAACAACTTCAAAGTATGAGGATATGTAAGGTGATAATATGTCATTGTTGTGTTCACAACTTGTTTCTAATGCCCTGAAGCATCCAAACATATCAGTTCATGCAGGTTTAAATGTAAATGTTCTACTTCTTCCGCAACTGGAGTTAACTTGGTATAAAATTATTCTGCGCTGATTAAGGTATTAATTCTGATTACCTCAGCTTCAGCCCAGGTCATATTTGTTGGAACATAGAGGAGACAATGAATGTTGGACATAGTCCAACCATCAGGACAAGAAAACCCCCACCCTGAAGACAAATACAGGAAAAAGGGTCACATTGAGTGTCCATGAGAGTTGCAAGAACATGTAGATGCAATTTTTCTGTGTTTTTGCAGGATATATATATTCACTGACCTGTTTCAGTTGTTGTCATAGGTGGTGCGGATGGGATAGGTGAAAACATGTCTGTAGGATATGGTGAGGAATTTAAAAAAGCAGTAGTATTTGTATTTAAACAGGAATCAATACAAATCTGAATAAATATACTGTACACGCATGTTCTACAATCATTTGCTCAGTCCATCCTAGGTTCATCCTTTGCTTCTGGATGAGCTGCATGGACAGTGTAACACAGCAGTGAGCAGCAGTGGAAGAGGTAACATGATCCTTTACTTAATGGACAGTTTAAGGACTGTATCAATACTAACATTGGTATTGGTATTGATCAGTATTTACGTTTAGAGATCAATTCTTAAGTTTCAGTTTCTCCTCTCTCTGCTAACGCAGTACAACTCCCGTTACAGAGTGACCTACTGGTTGTGCAAATACTGCCCCTCTCTCACTTCGTTCAAGTGATGCCCCTCCCCTCCCCTCTCCATTGCTACACTGCGAGCACAGCGGCTAACTACTGAGCTGCACGATGGCAAAGAGGAAGAGGGGCGTCGTTTGGAGCTATTATACAGCGGAGAGTAAAACCACAGCAAGATGTGATGTTTGCAGAAAAGAAATAAGACATTGTTGCACTGTGACATCGTTACACTGTTGTGTTTATCCACAAAAACTGAAAAAGTATATTTTAAATTGAAAAAAAATCTTGAGTATCTTTAATACTGTTTCAAATGCAGATTGCCACCCAAAAGGGAAATTAAGCTTTTCTAAGTTACTTAATAAAAGTATTTTTTAAAACTTTGTCTTGTGTATTATTATCATAAGCATGATTATTAAATGATAAAATTACAAAATTATTCAATTATCATGAAAATTCAAATTTGCATATTGATGATGCATTCACTTCATAAATTATGACGTATTGTGTACTCTCCCGTACACAAAAGTATATAGAAGTGATAAACAGTATCGGTACTGGTATTGGTATTGGCAATACTGGCCCTGTATTTACTTGGATCGATACCAAATTTTGCAGTATCGCACAATACTATTGAAAGATATCTACCTGATTTGACTCATTTGGATGCAGAAGCTTCATATTAGCTTCAGGTAAACTTTTAAATACATTTTTGCACAGAAGGAGGACTGGGGATTTTATCCACTATCACTTACATTGTAAGTGCATTATGCATTATCTACTCACCAACAGATAGGGTCAGAGCCATCATAACACAAAGGAAGAAAAACACAGTCAGCATCTTCATGGTGCAGATGTTGCAGATTCTGATTCTCTTCACTAAAGAGAGAAATACATGTTAGAAATACTACCAAAGGGAAAGGCAGTAAATAAAGAAGACACTAGTAGAGTTTGTGGCAAACCTGCTGAGTTATCTTCTGTTTTTCTCAGTGTCAGCTTGTAGCTTCAGCTTCTTTGTGTAGAAATGATGAACGACTGCTGAGGCAAGCACAACCAGCTCTTAAGTACACCTGTATTTACCTGCTAATCACTTGAAATGACTGGCACTGACAGAAATGCAAATATAAATTTGATCTATGTTCCAAATCTAACAAAGGCTGCCAAAATGGCTTACAGCCAGTCCAGACAGTATTTGAATAGTTATACTTTTTCACCTTTTTCATGCTCTGTGCTTCAGCACATTTAATTAAAATAAATAATGGATTCCACATTAAAAAGACAAGTCTCAGCTTTAATTTGAGTAGGTTTACATCAATATGGAAGAGCTGTGTGAGAGATATACTGTAGCCCTTTTAACATATAATGCCCAAAGTATAAAGGGGACACATTCTGCACATTTCAGGCCATGAAAGGGAGTTTGCATCTTGTGCTGAATCTTCTGGTCTTATGGGTCATGACATTTATACTTGATTGTCAACAAGGAAACATGTACACCTACATCCTGGAAAGCATTCTTGACTTGACCCCTAAACTTTGAGCACTATGTGATCAAAGGGTTATATGTCCAACACAGTTCCTTGTATATTGTGTAAAACAAGCTGGGGCTTTAATGTAGTGTCCATTACTTTATTTCAAGACCATAACATTTCTAAATGTCCAAATACTTACTGTTAACTGTAGATGTTATGTGACATTTCAAGTCAGCAAAAATGACTTAACTTTTCCTTTTTGTTGGTATCTGTCTAGTGATGGTGTTTACCTAACAACACCCTAATTTTGCTGCACAAGCTGCAGCAGTACGCTATGGACACACACACACATACACATACACACTTGCAGGGAAATGACGGCTATTTTACTTACTTTACTTACAATCGAGCCAAAGTAAACAAGAAGACTATTTCAAACAGATCAGACATGTTATTATGTTGAAACCTGATGCATATTATGAAAGATATACATATATACACAGTTTATAAGTCACATCTGAATATGGACGAACACTGACCTGTTAGATTAAATCAAAGTTTTGGATAACTGCAGGGCTGTGAGAGGAGGCCCAATTAAATTAGTCTAAAACTGCACCTAATGCCTCAGCAAATAACCAGGTATCCATGGAGGGCAGCCCGACTTGATTATACCTCTGTGGAGCTTCTTCAGTTCTAGCTGACTGGTAGGGAGTCTCAGGTATTTAACCGCTGTGGGGTTGTTATCAAGTTGATTGATAAAACTTGGCTCATTAGTGCTCTTGGCTGTTGTAACAGTAACGATCATTGGAGTCACCTGAGGTCAAGTGTAAACAGTCATTTGAGTTGCCACAAGGCCAGATGTGACTAGTCGTTAAGTCTCTAGGGCAGCATTGTAGGTGGGTGATAGTGGTAGGTAGGTAGAACTCCTCTGTTGAGAGATGGTTTCTCCACTTTGACATACATACACATACATACACTTTGACCCCCTTCATTCTTGTCTCAAACCATCTGTCCTCCCTAGGTGTCCCTTATCTTTCAGGTGTAGGTAAACTGCTGAGTCTTGACCTGAGGAGTTGGTCCTCCTGTGTTGAGCTATGTGTTTGCTTATCAGTTATTTACTTTCCCCAATATACAAGTCTGTATATACAAGTCCCTCACTGCACTGGACTGCATACACTAGATAGCTTTTCTTGTGTTTGGGCGTGCATTTTTTTTCAGGAGGCCAGTTTCTTCGTTGACTTGGTATCCCCATGGGTTTCAATAAACGATTACAAACTGTGAGTTACTTACAGGATTCTCGTGATGTGATGATGTTTGCTGAGTACACTGGTGCAGACATGTTAACAAAACAACGAACAGTTGATCTAGTTCTTGAGAACTTCATGGAAAGCAAGGCTACAGTCAATATTTGATGTTTACTGTAGCCTCATTAATCAAGAATTTTATATTGACAATGGATCAAATCCAAGACTAGATTCGCAATAGGGCACAGCAGGCATCTGCATAGGGCCCTCAGAGTGCCAAATGCGTTGTGTTAGTTTGATCAATAGCACCAGTCCTGAGTTTTTACTTATACCATATTTTTTAACTTGCTTTTACCTATTCTTTAAGTAAAACAGGTTTTCCACATCTGACACTGTGGCCCCCAATCAGACACAAATGTGAGAAAACTTTCTGTGATGGAGGAGAAATGGTTTCTAAATAATTGCCATTTTATTCAGATGTTTAAACTACTTTATGTTAATCATATATGGCTGACAAAACAATATCAACCTAAGATGCACTTAGTAGCTTTTTTCAAGCAGTTCCAACTGCATCTCAGAGCTGGGAAATACAGCTTTTACCTCATAACACCAGGAAAGACACAATAATGCTGGTTTATAGTATCCTCACAAACAAGCACAGGCATAAAAAAAACAAATGTTTCTTTTAAAATGTAAGTACAGAGTTTGAAAGACTTCTTTCCAACATCATTGACACTTCATCGACAATCTGTCAGCTCCCACATGTGTCTGATGCTTCGTGTTTGACTTTCAAAGTTGACTTAACAGGGATCCCTTCAGGGCATTCTTCAACATATCATTCAACACTTCCTCAGCTGCTGGATGAAGAAAGTGTGAGGCGAGTAGGGCTTCTCTCCACTGCAGGGAGCACCTTGCTGTACCTCATACTCACTGCTGTCTCTGGAAAGTCATGGCTCAGCTTGTCAAGAGTTCCTACCAGAAGTATGCCAACATGTTGCATCCTGTTGGAGGTGGCAAAGGACCTGCTGCTCAGTTTATCATTCCTCCACAGAAAAATAAGATAAGTAAATAAAATGATAATAATAAGATAAGAAAATACATACAGTGTATTAGAATAAACAAATATGCGGGCTCCTTGAAAACAGGGAGGTGTCTATTAAGTCGTATGTTTTTTGTGACAGTAACATAGACTGATGGGAGGATTTTTGAACTCACCTGTGAACAGCAGAAACACAGGAGTCACCAGTGCTAGTGTACATTTACTCCAGTACTGTTTAAGGCACTGGTACTTTACTTGAGTATTTACATCCGATGCTCCACTACATTTCAGTAGGAAATATTTTTCAGATTAAGATTTTACATCAAATAATATATTTTAATATTATAACTGTTGTTTAAATTGTCTGCTCTTTTCTTTTTGTATAAAATTGTTATGCACTCTAAACTACATGAGTGTATGAAGGCTGCTATATAAATATATAGTTTTTTACTATTATAATAAAAAACGTATGATATGATGAAGTATTATTACTATTAATTTACCCAAACTATCTTAAATTGGCTCCACACTGATGAACTACTACATTAAAATGTTATTACATATATGTGTTAATGATAAAAACAAACAATATAATATACAACATATAATAACACTCTAAAAGAAGCCAGTCTGCATAATGAGTACTTTTACTGTTTATACTTTATGTACAAATCGACGATAATTCTTCTGTACTTTTATTTAAGTGAGAATGATCTTAATACCTGCACCACCAGGAGTCAGTCAGAGGTAGAAAAACCAAAAACTGAAACTGTTGACTGAATTCAATAATTTAAAATAACTCAAAGAATTCAATTTAATAAAACAGTAAAGGCCAATACTTCTCCGGAAAAAGAAAAAAGAACTTCTGTTGTAATGAACTCTACACGTGACATGGTTCCACCGGTCCTCCAGAGACCCTCAGACTTTTCCCCTTCTTTATTTGGACTGGACTGTGTGGGTTTATCCTGAGTTAGACTTTTGAAAGACTATCTGATCTGCCATTACTTTAGTTGCCTTCATTAGTCTTTTTTTCCCATCTACCTCCCAGTCTGTCCCTCTGTGTGTGGGTGTGTCTGTTTTCTCTGTTTGCTTTTCCTTTGACATCTGACCTGCATTATCCTCACTAGACCCGCCCTGCTCGCAGAGTCTTCCCCAGCCAATCAACTTCCAGCCTGCCCTTGTGTCTAGTCACCTGTTCCCCAGTCCCTTATCAGTTCTGTCTGTTTTTATTTCCTGGTTTTCAGTTCCGTCTTTGTTGGATCCTTCGTTCTTTTCTGTTTGTTCGGTCTTGTTCTGCATTCTGTTTTGTTCTGACCTGCATTTTAGTCCATTTCCTGCTACTCTTCATGACACACTTATAATGCAATACAATGACTGCACATGTAATGTTTTAACTGGATTTAGTATTAAGTTATTCTTTAAGTATCCCCTCCAGACATGTTTTAACATAAAAACGCTTTGTGTCTGATATAGTTTTCCCACACAAAAAAGCTCAATTACTTGGTTAATGTGTTTAAATGATATAATCTACTGTCTACTCTACTGTTCTGTCATTGAAAATCATCACCAGTCCAAAACCCAAATTATTCAATTTACTGTCAGAGAGGAAAAACAAAACCAGGCAATATGTGAGAATTTTACGTTTCAAAAAACAACTCAAAATGATCAATTGATTTATAAAATACTTGGCATTAATTCAATAGTTGACAATTAATCGGTGCCTAATGGACTAATATTTGTGGAATTTGTAATAAAAATTAAACTTAAAGGGTCCCATGGGCATACAGATTTCATTAATCATTGCATGCAAGACAAAAGATAGTAGAGATGGTAAAGAGATTGTCGAGGTGCTGAACATTTATGAGAAGTCCACCTCTGCCCCCTGCTGTAAAGTAACCACACTAACATGTGTTGAGATTTTCCTTTTCCCACAGAAATGAAAAGAAATTAATGAAAAGACAGACATGTAAAAAAAAAAAAAGAAAGAAAGAAAGAAAAAGAAAAGAAACAATAACTCATGACATGACACATGACACAAAACTGCCTGAAATAATTTTGTGTTTGTTTCTACTTTCAACATAAATAGAATCATTTTTTATTGTAAGCAGTTTATATTTATTCGAATGCCAATATTTCCTACATTAGATATGTACATATGTCTTTTTTAAAGACTATGCCGCAAATTTATGGGGTTATCTACAGACACATATCAGAGAGGCTACTCAAAATCAGCTGCCTCCCTTCCTGTCGACCAGCCTCTGTTTTATATGACCTATTTTTCCAGGTTTTATCAGCCTTTTATGGAGTTTGTCTTTCTTCTTTCCTATCTGATTTTTTCCGGCTATCTTGACTTTCTCGTTTAAAGCACGTATGAGCTGCAATCCGTGTATGAAACGTGCTATACAAAGAAAGTTATTATTGTTATTATTATATTTTCTCACAGTATGCGGCAGTAGTTGTACATTTCAAACAGTGGGCTCAACTGGATGATGATTGTTAGAAAGTGAACGTAACACGTCGTTTATTGCAGCTGACGGGAAGCTGCATCTCCTCCCACATTTCTGGGACATTGACCTCGGACCTCCTGCAAACGAAGGGAAACACACGACAGGTATGAGCAAGACATTTACGAAACGGGGCGCGTCACGTGCTCAACTTGGACTTTATATCGTCGTATATTGTTGTTGTTGTCGTTGTTGTTGTTTTATTTTAAAGAAGAAAGAAACATACACGCAAAAAGCACTCCGTGGTTTCCTCTCAGCCACAGATTATTCCCAGTTCTGGTGTCGCCTCCCTAGATTTTTTTTTCAACTCGTAGAAATGTTTCAAAATAAACATTAGGTAAGAAATTGTACGGCAATTTTATTTTCAACCGGATAATCCCACTTTTAGACCATGCAGGTTATTTTGAGGTCTGATGAAATCTGCTTTGTCTTTTATGAAGATCACGTCAGTTATGAAAAAAGGACCAACAGCCTGCAGTACGTCACTTAAAAAACAGAGTTTAATGAATATGACGTTTAAAACTCAACATGTCTGCTTTTAATGGATACATTTGATATATTTTTCACTGTCATCTTTGTTATAGGTGAAAGTGAAACTAAACTCTCGCGCACACTCACGTGTATATTTAAAGACGCAGAGTGCAAATAGAGGAGGAGAGGTTTACGTTAACTCTATAAGTGTTAAATATAATAAGTTTTAGACTTCACTCTAAATCAAATCAAACGTTTGGATCTGCTGTACACATGAACTTGAACATGTAGCTGAGCGACCAGCAGGGGGCGCAGTGAAGCAGCTTCATGCACATAAACATCAGTATAGCAATATATATATAATATATCTAAAGTTTAAAAGTGAAAAAAAATCCTCTCTGACACCTGTCATACAGATGTGCTTTTATTTTAAGTCTTTAACATAATTTGAAGATAAATAAAGACAGTAGAATTGTCTGTATGTAAAAAAAAAACACTAATAGTCACACACACATACATATATATACTTCGCATCTCTTCTGACCTTATTATGACCTGATATGTAGAAACGTTTTACCTTTGACTCAAACTGGACTTGTTATTATAATTATTATTATAATAATTATTATAAGTTATTATACACCAGTCAATCAGACCCCAGAGAGGTTAGACTTAAGTAGAGCTGAAATGATTAGTCAAAATTATTTTACAACTATTTTGAGGATAAATTCATTGTTTTGAGTCATTTCTTTTAAAAAGTCCAAATTCTTTGATTCCTGCCTCTCAAATGTGAATATTTTCTGGTTTCTTTAGTCCTCTGTGACAGTAAACTGAATATCTTTGGGTTGTGGACAAAACAATACATTTGAGGGTGTCATTTTGAGCTTTGCAAAACATAATAAATCCACTGTATTTAACCATTTTTTACCTCAAATGGAACTAATGTGTAATTTTTCTGTAGTGGACTTCTGAAACATGTCGTCAGGTCAAAATCAAGTTTACAGGCATCTCATAATAATAAGAAAAGTCATGATGTATCAAGCTGATAAAACAATTTAAGTATTTTTCTTGAACTGTGAAAGTGGGATGAGGGTCTCCAGGACCCTAAACTCAACAATGGAATTAGGTACTTTAAGTATTTGTCTTTATTACCATCGTCTTAAAGATTTCCTGTTTTATTTCTATTTCCAGACCTCCAGGATGCTTCATATGAACCAGTGCCTCGACTTTCAGTCTGGTGCCTTCACTGTCCTGGTTATTTACATCACCCTGATACACACATGTAAAGGTATATTACAAACATTAGTAACATTCTGGTTTATGTTAACATGTCGAGTTAGTCTGTTGATGATATGCTGTATGTCATCCAAATGCAACGTTAGACACCTTTGCTGCAGAAATCACAAACACAAACTTATTTCCTCTCAGGTGTCTCTCAGGTGATTTGTCCGTCTCAGCCAATAATGGCAACAGTTGGTGATGACGTCATTTTTCCATGCCACCTGCAACCTGCCATGAATGCTTTTGAGATGACAGTGGAGTGGGCAAGACCTGACCTGGACCCCAGATTTGTCCTTGTGTGGCGTGACGGAGTGGAGCTGCAGTTAAAAAAACATCCATCCTACAAGGGAAGAACATCGGCGTTCACAGACGAACTGAAACACGGAAACATTTCACTGAAACTCTCCAAAGTGAAACTTGCTGATGAAGGAACATACAAGTGTTTTCTTCCACAATTAGATAGATCCTTTACTGTTAAGCTTGTTATTGGTAAGTGAGCATATTCTGATATTCTTTTTGCATGGTTTTGCTAACACACAGACACACACACACACACACACACACACACACACACACATATATATATGTATATATCAATTCAGTGTTATTTATATAGCGCCAAATCACAACACAAAGTCATCTCATGGCACTTTACATGGAGCAGGTCTAGACCAGACTCTTTAATTTACAGAGAGAGAGAGAGACTCAACAGTTCCCCCCTTGAGCAAGCACTTGGCGACAGCGGTAAGGAAAAACTGCCCCGTATACACATACATATAGTTGCAACTAATGATTATTTTCACTATCAGTTAATTTGCAGATTATTTTCTTGACAAATCAATCAATCATTAAGTCCATGAAATATAAAAAAGAAAAAAAAATGTGATAAAATGGCATTCACTCTTTCTCAGATCCCATGATGATGTCAGTTTGTTTGTCTAAAGATTATGGTGGCCCTGACGTGCACATCACAACAACAAATAACAAAGCACGACAACAAATCAAAAAGCACAACAACAAGTCATAAAACACTTGAAAAAGTAGGTACCTATAGCTCGTCACTTATTGGTTAGGCGCACTGTCGGTCTTTTTAACCGGGAAATGTGCTATACGCCTTCATCTGATGCTGGTGTTACACATGGATGTATAATAAGAGCTCTTATAATACATCCATGGTGTTATGTTCCAATTGGTTTTCAAGCTAACTGGTTTCTGTACCTAACAGCAGCAGCTGTTTTCTGCCTCTATCAGCAGATTCGTCACATACATAAACATATAACTCACAATTTTCAAGTCGCATCTCAGACCTACTGTGTTGAATATGAGCATATATATGTGAGCATTATATCACAGTCACCTACGAAAAAAAATAAAATGAAATATAACATTTGCAAGATCACATCAAGCTGGATTCGATGTTACTAAAGCAAAATGATTTTCTCTTATCAATCACTTGTTCACCGCTTTGAGCCATTCAAACACTAGCATGCTAACCCTAACCCTGTAAAAGATATTGAAAAAATGAAAAATTACTGAAACTATTAATTGATTATCAAAATAGCTTCTGATTCATTTTCTTCAATTGATTAATCAATTATTCAACTAATCAATTAATCAATGCAACTCTATATAAATATATATATACACCTCTCATGCAGAGGATCACTGATTCAGTTCCTCTACTATGACTTTTCTGTGTGTGTGTGTGTGTGTGTGTGTGTGTGTGTGTGTGTGTGTGTGTGTGTGTGTGTGTGTCGTTAACAGGGATTCAGTTGGTTTTCAGATTTAAAGATAATCAATCTTGTTTGATGATATCATTGGAAATATCGTCGACATTGAACAGGAACAAATATCAGTTTAGGTTATAACGTCCAAACAGAGCTGTCTTATCTTCAAACCAAAATATAAGATGTCTGAATTTTATATTTTATTCATGATCTGTTCATTTTGCCTCAGTCTAATTTACAGATTTAGGTCCATTATGATTTCATAACAGTGAAACTTAAGTTTTACATGATATGAAGTAAGCACCACAGCACATATCACACTATAAAGAAACAACAAGAACACAGAAAGGAAATCACATATATCAGCAAAAATACAAGGAAAAGTCATCTAGACACAAACTAATACCACCCTGTTTATTTCACACATAGCTTCCATAGTTTAGGTCCATTATCATCATCATCATCTGTGTCACCTTTGACCTCAGTTTAAGTGAATGTGATGGACGCATGTTGTACAATAATAATTTAAATATTGATTAATCTGTGTGTTATATTGTTAATGTGCTGTTTTCATAACTAAGTTCAACTTTATTACAGGAATAACAACTCTACTAAAACCCTCAGTTTCATTAAGTGAACTTTAAAAGTGTTGCAATATAAGACAATAACCTAACAAAATGGATGTAGAAATAATTACGTATATTGTGCAACCTTAGCCTAGAGATATAATAAATGTTATAATAATAACTTTATTTGATTTTCAAAGTGATTTACATGAAAGAAAAACAATTCAGCACAGTACAATTAAATCACATTAGGACAATAAAAGTAAAGAGAATTGATAAAATACCAAACAACAGAACAATTGTATTAAGGAGGAAATAATCCAGACATCCAACAGATAAAACATATTGAAACTAAAAACAATTACATTAGAAAATATGCTTTAAGAAGAGATTTTACTGATTCTGCAAGATGATGGTTACTACAGTGTTGTAGGTGGCAAGCTAGTTAGCTAAGCATGCTAACATTAGCAGGTTACTTCAGAGCAGAACAGAACTGTGTAAGAATCTGAAATGAATGTCTCAAGTCTTTTCATCATCAGGTTCTGTCTCCTCACCCGTCATAAATATGAACAAAAACGGCAGTGTGGCGGTGTTACAGTGTGAATCCAAAGGCTGGTATCCAGAGCCTGAGGTGTTTTGGCTGGACGGTGAGGGAAACCTCCTCTCTGCTGGATCTACAGAGACAGTCAGAGGTCCTGATGACCTCTATACAGTCAGCAGCAGAGTGACTGTGGAGAAGAGACGCAGCAATACCTTCAAATGTAGAGTCCAACAGAACAACATCAACCAGACCAGAGAGACACACATTATTGTTCCAGGTAGAGATGAAATTAACACAATAATCTTAGTTTTAAACAGCTGTGATTGTATCTTTTATATAAATACATTTCTGTGTTTTATCATTTCAGATTATTTCTTCCGGGTCCAGGACCAGTCTGGTTCTAGTTCCAGCTCTAGTTCATCTGTTCCTGCCATCATTGGTGTGATTGTTGGCTTCATCTTTATTCTTGCAGTTGTCTTTGTTGTGTGGAAATGGAGACAAAACAAACTCAGTAAGTCTGTAACTTTTTTAAATTGACTTTCTGTCACACTTCCTTATTGTATTAAAGTGACTACTACTTTAATTAACATGTGCCTGAGATCTTTAGTTTTGAAATGTCAGACCATTCAGTCTGATAATACATCTATTGTTTTAAATGGCTGTTGTGTTATTTTGAAATTATGGTGCTAGTTAAACTTTTCATTAAATTTAAGTGCTATAAAATCTTTTCTTCACACCTCTGTTGGGCTTCAGACATTTACAGGAAAGCAGCTCAGAATGAAAAAGGTTGATGTAAACATATTTAATTGTATCTACGAACAGAGAACAAGAAATGCTACGATGATGAAGAAACACAGAGAGTGAGAGAGAAGAGCAACGATCCAGAACTTCAGTCTCTGCAGGAGAAAGAAAAACATAGAGAGACAGAACTGGACAAAGAGAGAGAAAGACTTCAGAAACAACTACAAACAAAAGAAAGAGAAGAGAAGACATTTGAAGACAAGATTTCTAGATTTATGAGTAATATGATGGAACTAAAGTCTAAGAGAAAGCTACTCAGTGAACAGCTGAAGGAGGTGGAGAGGAAGCTTCAGTCAGTAAACAGTGAAAAAGACCAGATGGACCCTGAAACAGAGAAAGAAGCAGCAGAAGAAGAAAAACGTGTTTTATATACAAACAATGATCTGGAGAAGAAGAAGACAGAACTTCAGAAAGAATTAGAAAAGATAGAGAAAGGACTGCAGAGAAACAGGAATGATCGCACTAATGCAAGAGAAAGGAAAATGAAAATAACAAATGAAAAAGAAGAGATTATTGAAAAATTAAAGGAGAAACAGAAGACAAGTCAGATTGATTCAGACGAGGATCTTTGATGCTATGAAAGTCTAAAGATGATGAAACAAACTTTAAATAAACTTATTTATTCTTCAGCTGTTTAGAGGCCTAATAAGATGTTTGTATATGAAGCATTTACATGTTTAATATAATAAGTCAATATGGAAATCATCACCATCATCATCATCATCAGATGCACTGAAATTTCTTCTATTAATTTGAATTCAGATCAGATTTAAATCTGCTGGAAAAGATTGTGGTTATAAAAATAAGTTAAAAAAGCAACTAACTTGTTAACTGTTAACTTGTTAACTGCCAAAACAGTTTTAGCTGTACTGTTTGATCCATGGAGATGTTGCACAACAGTTATATTATACAGAGGAAGAAATGATTGTTTAACCATTTTTATAGGGAGAGCTCAACTATAACGTCCACATCTCAGTGGAAATCATGAAGTTGACCTTCCTCTCAACACAACAAAACCAGAACTGCAACTACCGATTAACTTAATTATCAATTAATCTTTCAATTATTTTCTGGATTAATCGGTTGCCTGTTTGCTCCATTAAATGTCACAAATTGGTGAAAAATGTTGACCATTGTTTAGAAAAACCCAAGATGATGTCCTCAAATGTTTTTTCCACAACCCAAATATATTCAGTTTACTGTTGGGCAGAGCTGATAGATCTATGACTTGCTGTTACGAGCTGCTGAGTCTGACAGTGAATCTACAGTTCACCTGTTGCTCTGGTGAAACAATTTCTTTTACAGACATATGGTGCATGTTTTGTTCTTTGTGTATTTTACGTTGTTTTTGTACATGATAATTATCCTGCAGGATAAATGCTGTTGGAACAGACACTGAGCTTCCTGTTTATGTGTCCAAATTAAAGATATTGACTTGTGTATGTGTACTGACCTTTATTTTTAACTTAATTTCAACTCTCTCTTCTTTTTCTCTTCTGTCTCTCCTTTTTAAAAAAATACATAATTCTAAATATTTATTAGGTACTCTAATTAGAAATTTAGCCTGAGGAAGCCAAATATAAATGTAAAACCTCACCCTGCTGTCAGTGAAGTTGTTTATATTTATTTGTGAAAATGTTTTTTTAAAAACTTGAGTCTTGTTGTCTGATTTGTCAATAAATTTAAAGAGATATCAGGTTTTCCAGTGTAATACTTTTAATTGTATTTAAATGTCTTAGTATATTGCCTTGTGTTGCTTTTATATTTTGTCTTGATATATTTTATGTGATATATAAAAAACTTTGAACTGCCTTGTTGTTGAAATGTGCTGAATTAATAAAATTGCCTTGCTGAGAGTACTTTGTTTTCAAGACGTTTGTGGCTCTCATCACCTGATTATAAAGTGACATTATTTAATGAAATCCATGGTTCATGAAATGAACAAGCATACAATACATATGCAAAGTTTATAAAATATGATAAATTGCTAAATAAAGCCTCATAGGATAATTTGATCATTAAATGTTGCTCATTAACATATCTCCTGTTTCTTATTTTTCAGGGAAAACAATTAACCTCACCTCATGGCAACACCACAACCCACAAAATGTAATATTTGTATGGGAGCTGCCGAGGTAGTTCACACACTATGTTATCTTCACTCTTGTGATTGCTGACAGTTTTTTTGCCGTGTTTCAACTGCTGCATACTTTGTGCTATAAAAACCATTCAAACATCAATCTGTGCAGCTCATTCAGCAGATGTGTGCTTGTATTTTTTATTAAATGTGACATGTGTCAGCCATTTTATATATTTTTTAAAGCATAAAGAATTTATAATGGGATGAACTGTCCCACTGAGTTGGAAGCTTTGTCACTTTGATGCTCAAGTGCTTGGATGTCCCTTATCCTACAGACGCCATTCAAACTTTAAAATATTTACAAAACATTGAATTTTGAAAGTTATCCAACTGTTTAGTGAGGAGATATTTCAGAGACAAAAATTCTAAACAGGGATCACTCCCACATTTTTAACTCCTCAAGCACATATTTTGCCTCAAAATGTTCCCACAAGCTGACTCTCTCTCTCAAAATGTAAATACATTTCATGTAGGACTTATAGTTTTGGAGATCTGAACCTTAATTGATAAGGAGTCGCTGTCCTGCTCTCACTGAGTACAATACAGTCTGTAGGATGTGTGTCTCCTCTCACTCCACTTCCTTTAACTTATAGATTCTGCCTTCCTTCAAACACTTTATACACATATAATTCATTCTCATGTTAAACTAGTCTTGCTTTCACTGATGATGTACAAACCCTTGGGCTTTAAGCTCTAGTTTGAGACAAATTCACTTTATTTTTATTAGTAACATTTCACATAGGATAGTTTTTGAAATCTGTATCTTAATTGATATGGAGTCCCTGTCCCGCTCTCATTGACTGCAATACAGTCTGCAGGATGTGTGTCTGATGGTGTGCAGCAGCAAGGGATCATCGGAGTTGTTGTCTTCTTTGTTAAATAACCAGCTTCACCAGGTTATGATTACTCTGGTGTTATTCAAGATGTCTTTACCAGGAATTATGAATTACCCACAGAGGTCTCCTCCTCTCCAGAACAAACGGATCTGGTGATTACAGGTAAAAACACTGAATAGAGCTGTTTCACCTAAAAGATCGGTGTTTATCTGATGATGTACGGTGACCCACAGATGTCAGACATCAGGTAGAAGTTCTGTGAGGACACTGGACTCACCAACACTCAGCCAATCCTTAGAGATAAAGAAGAAATCCAGTTCCAGGATATGAAGAAATCCTTAAGTATAAATGATGTATTCCCAAGTGATCTGGAGTTGACCAGACCAAACCTGGCAGGAGCATGTGGGTCAGGGCGAACAGCTGACGAGGAGGCCCGACACATAGGCTGCAGGATCCCCAGATTCACTCCACACCAGTGGAGACAAGGAGAGCGGGGTCTGCGGGGGCTGGAACACCAGATCCGAGCCTGCAACTGAGACCAAACAGGCAGCAACAGGGTCAGAGAGACATCGAGAGACACACAGGCGAGGTCCAGCTCCATATCTCCCTCGATCAGGACATACCAACCCGGCCCTCAGCCTCACAAGACAGCCGCTACGCTTTCCCTGGTATCTGTGCTGTTTATGCCGTGTGGATGGCACTACAGTGCGGTGGAGGTATGTCGGGATATCTGATAGGAAATGAGAGTCAGTTTCTCTCCCGTAATAATCACATTTGACAATATTTTTGGCCTATTCATGGCCTAATGCACTTAATGGTTGATAACTCCTCAATACTGAGGATACTGGTTTCTAACCAAATTTTGGAATGTTGTATACAAGAGAACCTTACAGAAGTGTGTAAGATTTCATAATATTCTGCCCAAAGGGGGAGCTAAAACAACCTTATAACATGATATTTCAACAATGCTGTTGTCTTTAATGGAATGAAATATACTGAATGATGGCACCAATAGCTCTACCTTGTGGTCATAAATAAAGCACCATTATACTCCTTATTATTATCTACCAAACCTTTAAAATGTAGCATGCCATTTTAATCACATTCTATTTGTACAGATGAGGGACCGGAATAAGTGTTTAGTATTTTAAGCAATGTTTTGTAATTCATTTGAGTTTTCAGCATTCAAATATATTTTCCGCAGGAAATGCAATTCTTGTTATGTTATGTTTTGATCATTTATATCATGTCAGACAAAGTATATTGTTACATTTTATACTATGTTATGTATTATTATGTCAAGTCATGTAAGTAAGGCAAAGTATGTTGTGTCCTGTTATACGATGATATATTACATATTATTATGTCATATCATGTAAGACAAAGTATATTGTGTCATACTATGCCATGTTATGTATTATGTCATATCATGTAAGTAAAACAAAGTAAATTGTGTCATGTTGTGGTACAATGTTATATCATGCAAGTAAGACAAAGTATATTATGTCATGTTATGCTATATGTTATGTATTATGTCATCATGTAAGTAAGTTAAAATATGTTGTGTCATGTTATGCTATGATAGGTTACATATTATGTCATATCATGTAAGTAAGACAAAGTATATTGTGTCATTTTATGCTATATGTTATGTATTATTGTTATATCATGTACGTAAGACAAAGTATGTTGTGTCCTGTTATGCTATGATATATGACACATTATGTCATATCATGTAAGTAACACAAAGTATATTGTGCCATGTTATGCTATGAAATGTTATGTATTATTATATCATATCATGTAAGTAAGACAAAGTATATTGTGTCATGTTATGCCATGATATGTTATGTATTATATCATATCATGTAAGAAAGACAAAGTATGTTGTGCCATGATAGGTAATGTATTATTATATCATACAATGTAAGTTAGACAAAGTATGTTGTGTCCTGTTATGCTATGATATATGACACATTATGTCATATCATGTAAGTAACACAAAGTATATTGTGCCATGTTATGCAATGATATGTGATGTATTATGTCATATCATGTAAATGAGACAAAGTATATTGTGTTATGTTATACCATGATATGTTACGTATTATATAATATAATGTAAGTTAGACAAAGTATATTGTGCCATGATTGGTTATGTATTATTATATAATATAATGTAAGTTAGACAAAGAATGGTGTGCCATGATTGGTTATGTATTATTATTTCATATAATGTAAGTTAGACAAAGTATATTGTGTCATGTTATACCATGATATGTTATGTATTATGTCATATCATGTAAGTTAGACAAAGTATGTTGTGCCATGGTTGGTTATATATTACTATATCATATAATGTAAGTTAGACAAAGTATGTTGTGTCCTGTTATGCTATGATATATTACACATTATTATGTCATATCATGTAAGAAAGACAAAGAATATTGTATCATGTTGTGCTATGATATGTTGTGTATTATTATGTCATATAATGTAAGTAAGATGAAGTATGTTGTGCCATACTTGGTTATGTATTATTACATTATATAATGTAAGTTAGTCAAAGTATGTTGTGTCGTGTTATGCTGTGATATATTAAAATCATGTCATATCATGTAAGTAAGACAAAGTATATTGTGTCATATAACGCCATAATAGATTACACATGATGTCATATCATGTAAGTGAGACAATATATATTGTGTCATGTTATGTCATGATATGTTATTTATTATGTCATATCATGTAAGTCAGACAAATTATGTTGTGTAATGTTATGCTGTGACATGTCATGTATTTTCATGTCATATCATGTAAGGCAAAATATATTGCATCATGTTATGCAATATGTTCTGTATTATATCATATAATGTAAGTTAGACAAAGTATGTTGTGCCATGATTGATTATGTATTATTATATAATATAATGTAAGTTAGACAAAGTATGTTGTGCCATGATTGGTTATGTATTATTGTATCATATAATGTAAGTAAAACAAAGTATATTGTGCCATGATTGGTTACATATTATTATATAATATAATGTAAGTTAGACAAAGTATGTTGTGCCATGATTGGTTATGTATTATTATATCATATAATGTAAGTAAAACAAAGTATATTGTGCCATGATTGGTTACATATTATTATATAATATGATGTAAGTTAGACAAAGTATGTTGTGCCATGATTGGTTATGTATTATTATATCATATAATGTTAGTAAGACAAAGTATATTGTGTCATGTTATGCCATGATATGTTATGTATTGTCATATCATGTAAATGAGACAAAGTACATTGTGTCATGTTATTCCATGATATGTTATGTATTATGTCATATCATGTAAGTAAGACAAAGTACGTTGTGTCATGATTGGTTATGTATTATTATAAAATATAATGTAAGTTAGACAAAGTATATTATGCCATGATTGGTTATGTATTATTATATAATATAATGTAAGTTAGACAAAGTATGTTGTGCCATGATTGGTTATGTATTATTATATCATATAATGTAAGTAACACAAAGTATATTGTGTCCTGTTATGCCATGATATGTTATATATTCTGTCATATAATGTAAGTTAGACAAAGTATGTTTTGCCATGATTGGTTAGGTATTATCATATCACATAATGTAAGTAAGACAAAGTATATTGTGTCATGTTATGCCATGATATGTTATGTATTATATCATATCATGTAAGCAAGACAAGGTACGTTATGCCATGATTGGTTTTGTATTATTATATAATATAATGTAAGTTACACAAAGTATGTTGTGCCATGATTGGTTATATATTATTATATCATATAATGTAAGTTAGACAAAGTATGTTATGCCATGATTGGTTTTGTATTATTATATAATATAATGTATGTTACACAAAGTATGTTGTGCCATGTTTGGTTATGTATTATTATACAATATAATGTAAGTAAGACAAAGTATGTTGTGCAATGATTGGTTATGTATTATTATATCATATAATGTAAGTAAGACAAAGTATAGTGTGTCATGTTATGCCATGATATGTTTTGTATTATGTCATATAATGTAAGTTAGACAAAGTATGTTGTGCCATGATTGGTTATGTACTATTATATAATATAATGTAAACTAGACAAAGTACGTTGTGCCATGATTGGTTATGTATTATTATACAATATAATGTAAGTTAGACAAAGAATGTTGTGCCATGATTGGTTATGTATTATTATATCATATAATGTAAGTAAGACAAAGTATATTGTGTCATGTTATGCCATGATATGTTTTGTATTATGTCATATAACGTAAGTTAGACAAAGTATGTTATGTCATGATTGGTTACGTATTATTATATCATATAATGTAAGTCAGACAAAGTATGTTATGTCATGATTGGTTATGTATCATTATATAATATAATGTAAGTTAGACAAAGTACGTTATGCCATGATTGGTTATGTATTATTATATCATATAATGTAAGTAACACAAAGTATATTGTGTCCTGTTATGGTATGATATGTTATATATTCTGTCATATCAAGTAAGTTAGACAAAGTATGTTGTGCCATGATTGATTATGTATTATTATATAATATAATGTAAGTTAGACAAAGTATGTTGTGCCATGATTGATTATGTATTATTATATAATATAATGTAAGTTAGACAAAGTATGTTGTGCCATGATTGGTTTTGTATTATTATATAATATAATGTATGTTACACAAAGTATGTTGTGCCATGTTTGGTTATGTATTATTATACAATATAATGTAAGTAAGACAAAGTATGTTGTGCAATGATTAGTTATGTATTATTATATCATATAATGTAAGTAAGACAAAGTATAGTGTGTCATGTTATGCCATGATATGTTTTGTATTATGTCATATAATGTAAGTTAGACAAAGTATGTTGTGCCATGATTGGTTATGTACTATTATATAATATAATGTAAACTAGACAAAGTACGTTATGTCATGATTGGTTATGTATCATTATACAATATAATGTAAGTTAGACAAAGTACATTATGCCATGATTGGTTATGTATTATTATATCATATAATGTAAGTAACACAAAGTATATTGTGTCATGTTATGCCATGATATGTTTTGTATTATGTCATATCAAGTAAGTTAGACAAAGTATGTTGTGCCATGATTGATTATGTATTATTATATAATATAATGTAAGTTAGACAAAGTATGTTGTGCCATGATTGATTATGTATTATTATATAATATAATGTAAGTTAGACAAAGTATGTTGTGCCATGATTGGTTATGTATTATTGTATCATATAATGTAAGTAAAACAAAGTATATTGTGCCATGATTGGTTACATATTATTATATAATATAATGTAAGTTAGACAAAGTATGTTGTGCCATGATTGGTTATGTATTATTATATCATATAATGTAAGTAAAACAAAGTATGTTGTGCCATGTTTGGTTACATATTATTATATAATATAATGTAAGTTAGACAAAGTATGTTGTGCCATGATTGGTTATGTATTATTATATCATATAATGTAAGTAAGACAAAGTATATTGTGTCATGTTATGCCATGATATGTTATGTATTATGCATATCATGTAAATGAGACAAAATACATTGTGTCATGTTATTCCATGATATGTTATGTATTATGTCATATCATGTAAGTAAGACAAAGTACGTTGTGTCATGATTGGTTATGTATTATTATAAAATATAATGTAAGTTAGACAAAGTATATTATGCCATGATTGGTTATGTATTATTATGTAATATAATGTAAGTTAGACAAAGTATGTTGTGCCATGATTGGTTATGTATTATTATATCATATAATGTAAGTAACACAAAGTATATTGTGTCATGTTATGCCATGATATGTTATGTATTATATCATATCATGTAAGCAAGACAAGGTACGTTATGCCATGATTGGTTTTGTATTATTATTTAATATAATGTAAGTTACACAAAGTATGTTGTGCCATGATTGGTTATATATTATTATATCATATAATGTAAGTTAGACAAAGTATGTTGTGCCATGTTTGGTTATGTATTATTATACAATATAATGTAAGTAAGACAAAGTATGTTGTGCAATGATTGGTTATGTATTATTATATCATATAATGTAAGTAAGACAAAGTATAGTGTGTCCTGTTATGCCATGATATGTTTTGTATTATGTCATATAATGTAAGTTAGACAAAGTATGTTGTGCCATGATTGGTTATGTACTATTATATAATATAATGTAAACTAGACAAAGTACGTTGTGCCATGATTGGTTATGTATTATTATACAATATAATGTAAGTTAGACAAAGAATGTTGTGCCATGATTGGTTATGTATTATTATATAATATAATGTAAGTTAGACAAAGTACGTTATGCCATGATTGGTTATGTATTATTATATCATATAATGTAAGTAACACAAAGTATATCGTGTCCTGTTATGCTATGATATGTTATATATTCTGTCATATCAAGTAAGTTAGACAAAGTATGTTGTGCCATGATTGATTATGTATTATTATATAATATAATGTAAGTTAGATAAAGTATGTTGTGCCATGATTGGTTATGTATTATTGTATCATATAATGTAAGTAAAACAAAGTATATTGTGCCATGATTGGTTACATATTATTATATAATATAATGTAAGTAACACAAAGTATGTTGTGCCATGATTGGTTATGTATTATTATATCATATAATGTAAGTAACACAAAGTATATTGTGTCCTGTTATGCCATGATATGTTATGTATTATGTCATATAATGTAAGTTAGACAAAGTATGTTGTGCCATGATTGGTTATGTATTATTATATCATATAATGTAAGTAACACAAAGTATGTTTTGCCATGATTGGTTATGTATTATTATATCATATAATGTAAGTAACACAAAGTATATTGTGTCCTGTTATGCCATGATATGTTATATATTCTGTCATATCATGTAAGTTAGACAAAGTATGTTGTGCCATGATATGTATTATGTCATATAATGTAAGTTAGACAAAGTATGTTGTGCCATGATTGGTTACGTATTATTATATCATATCATGTAAGTTAGACAAAGTATGTTGTGTCATGATTGGTTATGTATTATTATATCATATAATGTAAGTTAGACAAAGTATGTTGTGCCATGATTGGTTATGTATTATTATATAATATAATGTAAGTTACACAAAGTATGTTGTACCATGATACGTTATGTACTGTGTCATATAATGTAAGTTAGACAAAGTATGTTGTGCCATGATTGGTTATGTATTATTATATCATATAATGTAAGTTAGACAAAGTATGTTATGCCATGATTGGTTATGTATTATTATATAATATGATGTAAGTTAGACAAAGTATGTTGTGCCATGATTGGTTATGTATTATTATATCATATAATGTAAGTAACACAAAGTATATTGTGTCCTGTTATGCCATGGTATGATATATATTCTGTCATATCATGTAAGTTAGACAAAGTATGTTGTGCCACGATATGTTATGTATCATGTCATATAATGTAAGTTAGACAAAGTATGTTGTGCCATGATTGGTTATGTATTATTATATCATATAATGTAAGTAACACAAAGTATATTGTGTCCTGTTATGCCATGATATGTTATGTATTATCATATAATATGATGTAAGTTACACAAAGTATGTTGTACCATGATTGGTTATGTATTATTATATAATATAATGTGAGTTAAACAAAGTATGTTTTGCCATGATTGGTTATATATTATTATATCATATGATGTAAGTTAGACAAAGTACGTTGTGCCGTAATTGGTTATGTATTATTATATCATATATTGTAAGTAAGCAAAATATATTGTGTTATGTTATGCCATGATATGTTATGTATTATGTCATATCATGTAAGTAGGACAAAGTGTATTGTGTCATGTTATACCATGATATGTTATGTATTATGTCATATCATGTAAGTTAGACGAAGTATGTTGTGTAATGATATGCCATGATATGTTATGTGTTAAGTAATATAATGTAAGTAAGACAAAGGATATTTTGTCATGTTGTGCTACCATGTCATATCATGTAAGTAAGACAAAGTATGTTGTGTCATGATAGGTTATCTATTATTTTCATATAATATAAGTTAGACAAAGTATATTGTGTCAGGTTATGCTATAAGTTATGTATTATTATGTCATATCATGTAACTAAGACAAACTCTATTGTGTCATGTTATGCCATGATATGTTATAAATCATGTCATATCATGTACCGTAAGTGAGACAAAGTACATTATGTCATGTTATGCTATCATAGATTACACATCATTATGTCATATCATGTAAGTAAGATTAAGTATATAGTGTCATGTTATATTTGTTATGTATTATTATGTTATATCATGTCAGTAAGACAAAGTGCCATGAAAGTATATCATGTCATGTTATGCTTTCATGGATTACACATCATTATGTCCTATCATGTAAGTAAGATTAAGTATATTTTGTCATGTTATATGTTATGTATTATTACGTTATATCATGTCAGTAAGACAAAGTGATATGAAAGGTTATGTATTATTATATCATATAATGTAAGTTAGACAAAGTATGTTGTGTCATGTTATGCTATGATATATTACACATTTTTATGTCATATCATGTAAGTAAGACAAAGTATATTGTTTCATGTTATGCCATGATAGATTACACGTTATGTCATATCATGTGAGACAAATATATTGTGCCATGATTGGTTATGTATTATTATATCATATAATGTAAGTTAGACATAGTATAAGTATATTGTATATTATACAAAGTATAAGTATATTGTGTCATGTTATGCTATGATAGATTACACATTATTATGCCATGTCATATAAGTAAGACAAAGTGTGTTGTGTCCTGTTATGATATATGTTATGTTTTATTATGTCATATCATGCAAGTAAGTATATTGTGTCATGTCATGTTATGCTATGATATGTCATATCATGTAAGTAAGACAAAGTATATTGTGTTATGTCATGTTACGCTATATGTCATATCATGTAAGTAAGACAAAGTATATTGTGTCATATTGTGCTACGATATGTCATGTAAGTAAGATAAAGCATGTTGTGTCATTTTATGCTGATATTTTATATCATGTAAGTAAGACAAAGTATATTGTGTTATGTCATGTTACGCTATATGTCATATCATGTAAGTAAGACAAAGTATATTGTGTCATATTGTGCTACGATATGTCATGTAAGTAAGATAAAGCATGTTGTGTCATTTTATGCTGATATTTTATATCATGTAAGTAAGACAAAGTATATTATGTTATGTCATGTTATGCTATATGTCATATCATGTAAGTAAGACAAAGTATATTGTGTTATGTCATGTTACGCTATATGTCATATCATGTAAGTAAGACAAAGTATATTGTGTCATATTGTGCTACGATATGTCATGTAAGTAAGATAAAGCATGTTGTGTCATTTTATGCTGATATTTTATATCATGTAAGTAAGACAAAGTATATCAGCATTCACACTATAGTTATCAAAATCTTTATCCTGTGATATTGTTCTTTTCTCTAATCTTATTCCATCTTCTGTACATTTTTCACATACTGCATTTCTGCACACTTTGTGATATAAAAACCATTCAAACATCAATCTTTGCAGCTTATTCAGCCAATGTGTGATTGTATTGTTGAAACCGTTGACACTTTAACAATCAACTGCTTGAACATCCCTTATCCTACAGACACCACCTAAAAAATGATCACAAAACATTGAAATCTCAAAGTTATCAGATTGTTTAGTGATATATTTTGTACTTTTTTTGTACTTTTTAACTTACAGATTATCTCTTCCTTCAAACACTTTTTAGAAATGTCATTCATTCTCATGTTAAACTAGTTTTGCTTTCAATGATGATGTACAAATCTTTGGGCTTTAAGTTGTAGTTTAAGACAAATACACTTTCTTCATCAAAACAGAGATTTTTCTTCTCATTTCTGTGAACGTCTGTTGGTTCAGTGGTTTAGGATGCTGCTCTCCTGATTTGTGTTAAATTCCTGCTTGTAGCAAAGTTCTTCATGATATTGCTCTTATGTACAAAGTTTCTTTACATCTTTATCATGTGCCATAAATCAATTGCACTTCAATTAAATGAAACTTGGTACACAAGTTCTCCATGTCAATGTGGACAACATAGTGAAATATGGTGCCAATAGGCCCACATGAAGTGATTCTTTTTGCTGTTTTAATGATAGAGTGAATTTGGTCTGGAGAATATAAACTGATATTTTTAAAGGTACCTGACTGAATTTCAGGGCAGGAAAAGCACATCTGACTGTTTCCTCTCATGAACTTAAAGGAGAATACTGACACAGTTAAAGCTTATTTGTGCAAAGTTTATATGTGGATCCTGGATTGTGCTGTCAAGTTAAAACAATTAAAAGGTCATCAGAAGTTTCCTCTGGTCAGTTCCCAGGTCATTCCCTCAATCAGCTGCAGATGTTCAGGCTTTGTAAGTCAACACAGGGCCAAATGTGTGTATACACCTACCATTGTTAGGTCTGTATACAGCAACAGAAGACAATAAAAAGGAACGCCTCCTCAGTGTCTCACCTGGAAACGGAAATGGAGCAAATCAATTCACCATGTAACACCTGGAATCTGTCAAGACAACCCTCTAAGTCTGACTTTATTTATTTTAGTTGCTGAATCACTTTATATGATCTGCATGAGGGTTCATTCTCTAACCTACCTAAATGTCATCTTACTAGCTCTTTGAAGATTTCAGCCATATCGTATTATCTTACATCCTGTATTTTTAAGGCTTCCCTGTGTGTACGCTCTGTTCTGAAGCTTCCTCCGGCTCCGGCAGCTATGTAAACAGTAGTAGTAAGATCATTTCTTTTATGTTTCTTTTTTTGTCTCTGCAATTACCTTTTGTCTCACAATTACTTTATTGTGAATAGGCGTGACATCGAGATGTCTCTGTGTGAGTCATAAAAGAGCTGTTCTTAAACCAGACAGGGACTGGTTGAGTCTATTTTTAGGCTTACTCAAGACTGCAGTGAAGGCCTATCTATCTTATCTAGTATTAACATTATTTTTGTAGGTGTGTGTGTGTGGGTATATGTGTGTGTGGTTTTACCTATTCGGTCACACTTCCCTGTGCTGGTGACAACAGTGTACATCACAACTGCAGAGTCTATTTCACCTGCAGCACAAAACATGTTACTGTTACACACCAGCTTGTTTAAGACATTGAAATTCAGATACTTAATTGAGAGTTATTGTGAAATAGAGTGGCTAATTGACACAACAGTGATGACGGAAATGTTCAAGTCTAATTTCACTGCAATAAAAAAAATATTTCTGTAAAACAGCAGTACAGCAGCATGATGCTATTTTCCGGTATATTAGGAGGGTGTTATTCTGTGGGAACATGGTTCATGTGGTTAAATGTTATCTGATTTTTTTTTGGTTTTGCTCCAATCTATTTGTTCTCTTTGTCACAGGTTCTACAATATAAGACATTTTTAATGGCAGCTTCAGTAGGCCGTTTCACAAATACACTATCATGGATCATGAAGAGTGACTTAGGTAGGTTATGTGATGAACTGTGGGATAACTTGGAATTATAGCAGCAAATGTTAGCCTTCCAACACAGTGAGACTAACGGAGAAAGATGGTTTGAATGTGTGGAAAAGCAGTCGGACAGCTCTGAGAGCTTTGAGGTCTCTGTCTTCGAAAGAAGGACATTTTAATATCACATCAGGTGACTAACAGAATGAATTATGAATGTAGTGTTTTTATCAACTTGCAGTGTATTTACATACATATAAAAATATAGTACATCCACAACCATTAAACTACTATTGATTCATTATAATCTAATATGCTATGATACAATAATATGACAAATTAATAATCAGATTGCCACTAACTTATTATAATCAGACAATTGTCTTTACAGTACAACGTCAGCTTTGAGTCTTGTGTTTTTTTTACATTCCTATGAAGTGTACATGGTGCTTTTTTGAGTTTTGTAGGTTTGCAATGCCTCCATCACTGGGATGGAAAAAAGGAACTGAACATATGTACATTGAAAGCAGAGATGTTCTGGAAAGGAAAAAAAATCCAATTTTTCCAAAGTTTCAGTGCAACTATTGGCAGAACAGCTCACAGCACAATAAAGAGCTGTCTGTAAATACTTTATTAGATTATAACCTGTATTACCAGACTATGGAGGCTCAGTGTAGTTTCAGTCCAACTGAAAGCCAGGATTCTTCTCCTTCCTAAACAGCTGCCCTAAGCATACCCTCAGACTGGCTGAAAAATTCACCATGGAATCTTCTCATGTCCTACATGAGGACTACCAACCTCTGCCTTCTGGGAGGCAATTTAGGCTACCAGGCTTTACAATGAATAAGTACAAGCACTTTCTTGTTCCTCAATCTATAACACTGAGTAGCCAACATGAGTGTTCACATGTTTGTGTTTGACATGTTGCAAGTGATTTTAAATGTATATATTTAATGCTGTGAGAAAGTAAGAAAATATGTGTTACATGAAAACTAGCTGACCTTTGTGGTTCCTCCAGAGGAAGAACAGCATCAGTGAGGCAAGCGAGAGGCAAGCGGCCACCACAGGAAATAGAGGGTGTGCAAGAGGGGACTGAGGTGGTTCAGGATGTCCTGCTTCAGAACAGAAACACTGCAAGTTGGCCTCAATGAAAAGGAAAAAAAAACTAGCTGAAGAAGGTTTTGTACTAATCAAGATTTGTCTTTCATATTTATCACATTTACCAATCATCTTATCGTAAAACAGTAAAGCAACACATTTCCCAGGATTAGGTCTAAAGTGCATTTTTTCCCAAATGTGTATATATATATATATATATATATATTTGTGTGTGTGTGTGTGTGTGTGTGTGTATATATATATATATATATATATATATATACAACAAGTTAAGTCTGCTCCCACCTCTTACAGCCAGCCAGCTGTCTGGTGATTGTCCAGCTCCATAGATGTTACACTTGTAGAGTCCTTCATTAGATTTAGAAATACTGTGGATGGTCATGTTTCCTGTAGAACTGGTCGCCATGAGAAAGCCATCTTTATAGAAATCAGTGGTGAGGTCAGAAGAGGAAATCATGGTATTTTTATTCATACAACGCAGAGTCACATGTTCTCCCTCCATCACAGGAAGTGCAGGACTCTCCAGGATCACAGGACCAGCTGAATGACAGACATGCAGAACGATAAGATTTAACATAACTTGTGCACCTGTGATAAAAAATTATAACTTTGAGGGCTCTGTACTATAAACTCTTCATATTACATCAACAAAATAGGTCATACCCTCCAATGTGTATCTGAAGTTCTTTGATAAAAGTATAATATGGTACAAAGTTGTTGTAATATGTAGAACAACAAGGGAGTGAAGCTGTTAACAGAACCATGTTCCTGCACATGCTCAGTAGCCTCTGCCTTACACTGAACTACTCTTCTGAGACTGAAACCTTTATCACTATTATTACTATTTGGAGCTGTTTCTAAAGAAATTAACATGACAAAAATCTTCAGAAGGAAGGAACATGTAATCCAGTGCAGATGTGATGTGGCTCGCTGACATGTTTTTAATAATTTTTGGAGGAGTGGAGGTCTATGACACAGAGGATTAAGATATATCAGGCTTTGGATACACACAATGCTTGTTAGTAGATCAGTTCATTGTTGGTTTGGCTCAATCAGGAAATTTATTGACAGTGAGAAAAGTATAGAATATAGTCAGACTTATCCTTTAACATTAAACCGTATTCATTATTATATTATTAGCAACCATCCCCCACCTTGTTATCATTTGTTTGCAGTGCAGAAACAAAGCCCATCTAAACACTAATATGTTGCCAGTGAACAAAATCAGGAAGGCAGTTACATTTTATTCAAACCATTATTTGGCAAAACAAATTAGTAGGAGTAGAAGACAGAGTTATAGGAGAAGGAACACAGTGATGATCTCTTTTCACAAGAGGTCACTTCTCAGCAAAATCTCTTGTATGTTCACTCCTAAAAGAATGATGTCTTCTTCTCCTTAAAGACACAGTAAAGCTGGTAGTTTGTTTAAACTCACCGGTCACAGTGATGTTGACAGTGTTGCTGCACCCTCCTGTCCTAGACTCACACCAGTACACTCCAGTGTCAGATGGGTAAAGGTCATGGATTAAACAGTTAGATTCATTTCTTCTATTCCAGGATGTGGGACACTCTTTGTTTATGTATATAGATGTGTTCCTTATAACTATCCACTGAGAAGACTTTCTTGGCTCCCCACAGCTCAGAAAGAGCGACTCATACTGAGAAAACTGGGATCTGTTGGGAAGGACTCTGAGGGAAGCTGCAAGAAACAGATATATGATTGCAAATTTTCATTGTAAACTTAGTTCACACTGTGAAAGGAGAGCAACCGGGAAAACTGGGTTGATGTGTAGAAGCCCAGCAGGTTTGTCATGTTCTTCAGAGCTGCTCAAATCTTCCCAGTAGACAGAAGTAAACCTCTCAGTTTCATTGAATGAGTGCTCCTTGCCTATCTATAGAATACTATACAGACAATAGGTGCAATCAAAGCTTCACAGGTCATGTAGTTAAAGAGCAAATAGCAATTTATCAAAGTATCTGCTGTCAGTGTTAACACACGATAAGATTTTATATCAATTTTTAATGATATGCACTTCTCCTGTAATTCTCTGCAGAGAAATTAAATAAGCTGATTATCTGGAGTAATCAAAGTATTTATTCTTGACACTAATATATAGAATATTTTGTATTCTAATATAAAATCAATTGTATATTTTATCTTTAACACAGGTTAAAAACATCATGACTTAATAGAGTGCAGGTTTGCAGTACTCACCAATGACAGCACACAGTGTTGTGATCTCCATGCTGCTTGGCTGCTGTTAGATGGACTGACTGAATGAGCAGCAGGCTGGGGGCGTTTATGTCACACCACAAACCACGGCTTCCTGCTGTAATGACATACAAAATGTGTGAAAAGCCTTTCTGTGCACAATGAGTGTCAGCATTGGACCTAAATGTTACCTTGTGTTACCTACAAACTCGGACACACATCTTGTCTTTGTCCTGTCTCAGCCACCAAACAAACATTCAATAAAATATAAATCATATATCATTTCAGAAGTTTAACTGCTGGACATAGTATGTCTTCTACTTCATTTTAAAGTCCATTTTCTCTATAGGTGCACCACTATTTGCTCCAAACCCCTTAAATTGGATTTTCAATGAGCACAGCACCCATTTGTATATGAAATTGATGAGTTGGATGCTTACATGCTCGGTAACTGTGAGAAGAAGATGAGTGACAAAAATGACCTTGAATCAATGTCTTGTCAATATTTATATTCATGACATCAGATTGTTCACACATGCCCCTCTTGTAGCCCTTGTTGCTGAAGTTGTTTACTTTGTCCACTTTCATTTCAGATCTGATTCAGCTCCAACAGGTGTGAATGTATTTGAAATTGTTCCATTTTGAGTAAGGAAGGAGAAAAAGAAGTGAAATCCTGCCACTATAGTTTCTTTACATAGCCTCCAGAACTGGAGGAAGTTTCCTGAAACAGACCAATCAGAACAGAGCGGACTCATGAGGAGGCACGGCCTTAAAGAGACAGGAGCTCAAACAGCTTGTAGCCGGCAAAACAAGCAGAGAGACAGATGAATGAACAGAGTGATCACACAGTTAATTTAACTTTTTTTTGCTGAGACTACTCGGTAACAGAGTGTGCTTGGCATTATTAGAAATATTCAGTACAACACAGTACACAGTAATTATGCTCTGTAAATCTTTCAGTACCTTTTTGCAGTTAAAATGCATCACTTGAGACACCTTTAGAATCTCAAGCATCAGTGGCCAGACCGCCTCATCTGGCATCTTTTCAACTTCAATATGTCAAACTGGAGAGATGACAATGGGCATTCTTGGTGGAGACCTACATCATGAGCTACTGACACAAGAGGGGTTGTTAGCCTGTTGGCAGTAACAAATAAAGCATGCGCATTATTATTGTTTTTGGCAACGATGTCAGAGAAGGACCGCCTTGCATTTCTCAGTTCCAAATTTATAAATGTGAAGCTCTCTTTATTGATGTCATAATAAACTTGGGGGTTTGTTTTTAACCACTTGTGTTTAGCTTTTCAACACTTTCTTTTCCCCCCCATTTTGACCAGCGTGGCATTTCTCCATGGTGATCTTCTCTTATCAGAGACAGCCCTCACCTTAGTAGGTGCAATGGCATCAACAACATTTATAATTTTAGAACTGAAATTATTTACAAGCTTATTGACTGAGACCCAGGAGAGGACGGGTATGACGGAGAAGGCCCAAATAAATATTTCAGTTTTGTGATTACCTCTGTTTGACCATTTGTGTACATGGAGATAGCACTCTGAAAGAAAAGAAAGGAATGATCAGAGAGCGCAACGTCTGCCACCACAACCTTAGAAATGTTCAGACCCTTAGAGATGATTAAGTCCAGCGTGTGCGTCTTGTTGTGAGTGGGATTCATTACATGCTGAGTCAGACGGTAGTTATCAAGAACATCATACAGTTCTTAAGTCCCTCTGTCCTAGAGGTCATCAACATGGATTCAATTTGGAGTCAATTCGGACAATAGACAGCAGTTCAGCAGTATTTAGGTGGCCTTTAATATCCAGTATTTAAATGAAGGTGCAGTACATTTTGTATTTTTTTAGAGTAAGCTTAAATGATACTATTTAATTTGAAATATTTCCATAAATGTGGATTAAAGTTAATTGCCAGAAAAAAGAAAATATTTGTGTGGTTTGCACATCTTCTCCTTTCCAAATTAATTGAATTTAATTGAATTTGGATGAAGAATCTTGTGAGTAGGCTCTCCAACAGAAAATGTGCAGGATGGAAATATTTCTAAACCTCCATCAGAGCAGATATTTACTTCACTTTTTAAAAGTCTCTCCCTGTTTAACATTACATGCAGGTCATGAGGCCAATATGTCAATGCATAATGTTCCCTGCTCTGAAATATATAGTGTGGATTAAAAACTAAACTACTAAGCTTTACCTTCAGCAGGTCCAGATGCTCCTGCATATTCTCTCCTGAGTCTCCAGACTCATGTCACCTGCTGGTGGGAACTCCGTACCTGCTGTCCACCATCTTACTGAGACTCATACACAGAGACGAGGCTTAAAGTGAGTGCCTGGAGTACATAAACAGCCATTAATAGTTGATACTATGTCGCAAAAAGAAGTGAAGATCAGTGTTCTTCTCCGCAGCAGAACAAACCTGCTGATGAAACTATATGAATAATATAAAGGAGTTTTCACCAAAAAGGGCAAAACAGCTACAATTAACAAGGTGAAGGAGATGACTTGGCACAAAAGTGATGACAGATTAAATGCATACTTGTAGATGGGCAGTGATGGCCTAAAGGTTAGAGAAGTAAGCTCATTACTAGAAGAATGACGGTTCAATCCCTGTATCTAGCTTAATGACTCTATATGGTGAAAGTGAAGAACAGCGCTTGTTCCTTCTCATGGTTTTATGTTTATTTGTTAATAAATGAGCAATCAGATCAGTGACTGTGGTTATATTATCACTAGGCAAGATAATATCAGATGTATATTTCAAATTATGGTGTAAGCAATTTAAGAGAATTAAGAAACATCGTCCTCTTTGATGTCCATTTACAAGCATCACTGAAAGTTAAACATTAACTGTAAACAGGAGAAGGATATAAGTACAGTGGAAGCCACTTATACTGATCACATCTTTCTGGGTCAAATATCACTATAAGAAGATTATATAACATTTTATTTTTCTTTATTTGTCATGCAGAATACCATCTAATTGACATTTCTATATTTATTAGCCTACATGAATATAAAGATATGGATTTTAATGGCTGTTTCAAAATACAGTACAGCTGTTTCAAACACAGCATGCACATGTTTGAAGCAGCAAAATTGGTGACATTTACTTAAATCTTCCCATTGTCAGACTATGTAGCAGCAGCAGCTGCTTATCAGGGGAGTAAAGTACAAATATAGATTTATGTGGTTTAAAATGTTTTTCCATACGTTTTCATGTATGAAGAGACCTGAAATGAATACTGTAGGCAGAGTGCTTGATTTCTATAGGCGACTTATTCAAACAGCATAAATGTTGTATAGGAATGATTCTGTCTCAGAGCTTCTTGGTCCATATAAACAGCTGGTCACTGTAACTGTGATCACTATAAGCAGTTAACACTGTATATATTTAAACACAGCAGAAGGTCAGAGTTTGGATTTTATTTAATTTTTTTGTCTTCACAGTTTGAACAAAATAAATAAATAAATCATCGCTGGCACACTTGCATTTCTTAGCTTGAGCTTGATCGTTAGCCTGCCATGGAGTAGAGTATATCTGCTGACTATGTTACCATGGTTACTGAGCTGGGACTCATATAAACCACAGTGATGGAATGGATCTCTCCTTTAAATTAGCGAGGCTTTTGCTGCCTGCAACACACCCGACATCATCATCAAGTCAAACTCAGTCAAACTGACAATCTGAACACCATGAGAGAGACAAGAGTTCATTCTCACAGTCAGAAATGGTCAGAACAGTACTGCACAAAAGAGGAACAGAATGATGAAACAGGTCAGAGTCAGACACAGCATATTGAAAGTCAGTCTTCACTTTGCAAGGTGAACGTGACGGCTGTCTTCAGTGTCTCCGTAAATATTAGCTGAGGTCTTTTATATTCTTTGTTCATTGATCACATATTTGTTAGTTTTCTTTTATCTTTTTTTTGGATTGACAGAAGTCCAGGATGATTCACCTGATTGATGGACCGTCCTTCAGAACTTTGCTTCTCCATCACACTGTTGTTATCTCCCTTCTTCTCCTACAGTCTTCTGCAGGTAAATATTTCCTGATGCAATATTCAAAGCTATGGAAGTATTATATCTATTCTGTTTTTTGTTGTTTTTGTTTTTTTCTGTGCTGTTGGATTTGTGAGAGTGTTTTATTCATTTCATTCATTCTTTATTGTGTTTCCTCTTAACCCTAATGTCCTGTTTGAGCCATATTTAACAGTGCTAACATTGTTATGTCATGATTGATGTCATAATTTGATTAGAACTGCTTATACACATGATTTTTTGAACTTGTTGCACATGTTTCACAGAAATTGATGGACATGAATGGTTTAAATAAATTGTCATCTGCAAGACTTTTTACACGGAACTACTAACAATGCATTTCTGCATTTCTTTGTCTGTGGATGGTTGTGCATAGCTCACATGACATATGAAACATGAAATATGTCCATATTTGGGAATAATAACAATTCCTTAGGGTCATTTCTGTATTTTTTTCGCTGTCATAAAATGTGCAAGCTCGGTTTGTGGCAAAGGGAGGACCAGAGGCATCAAAGTTTCTTTATTCAAACAGCATTATGCCGAGTCAAAGTCACACCTCTTTCAAACAAACTGTTATAACTGTCGGCAGCTCTGACACAGAGAATTGATGAGTTGAATTTTTGGGTAAGCAGGTTTAGTTTGTATCTCTCTAACGGTGTGAAATGATGCAGTCATCTGTATCGAAAGTTTTGTTGTTCTGAGGTTGTCAGCATCAACATGATCCCAATGAATAGGAACTAACTGAGGGGCAAAAAAGAAATAAGAAAGGAGATTCAAAAATATGTGGTCTAAAAAACCAACAAAAAACTTTAATTTAAACAAGTTTAGATTAATTAAAAATATGTGAAATGTAAAAATAATGAAATACTACAAAAATCAAATTTACAACAAAACCTCAAAAACAACCACTTTTTATATATTTTCAAACATGACACAGGTCATCCTATAGCATAATTGCATCATTCAGTCTTTTGTCAGCTGTGTCGTAGTGTCCTCTATCTTTGCTCTACATATTTTGGCGCCATCTTGAGGTTAAATTGAGACAAATCAATCCAGGCAAGAGAACGAACAAAAAAAAATATTCAAATATAATTTCCAACAAAAAATATGAAAGCAAACAAAAAGTTACACCTAGCTGCTAATGAAACACCTCAAGTCTAAAAAAAAAAAAGAAAAATGAAGGAGTTTGCTGTACTGGTGTGAAATTTACACATTCAGTCTGCGAAACTGAAAACAATGAGAAAATAAAGCGAATGATGACAAACCACAGTGGTTAAATTGCAGTGTGTGAAGCTCTCTTGGCCAGTGTAGAAAAGACAGATGGAAATAAAAACAAGATCTGTTTCTTCACAGGTGCGGCAGCTGATCCAATAGTGGCAACAGTAGGTGATGACATCATTTTGCCATGCCACCTGGAACCTAACATGAGTGCTGTCTCCATGACTCTGGAGTGGTGTAGACCTGACCTGAACCCCAAATTTGTCCATGCGTGGCGTGATGGCAAGGATGAGCTGGCTGAACAAAACCCGTCCTACAAAGGGAGAACATCACTGTTCATTGAGGAACTGAAGAATGGAAATGTTTCACTGAAACTCTCCAGAGTGGAGCTCTCTGATAATGGCACATACAGTTGCTACATTCCAACACTGAGCAAAGAATCATTCATCATGCTCATCGTCAGTAAGTATAAATGTCATACATTTACTAGGATGGATTAGGTTGATGGTGAAGCATCCTGTGCTGCAAAATTACTCAGTTCCTTCTCTTCTGTCTTTCTTAAGTTATTTGAAATTTTTTAATTTGTGACTCAAAAGCAAGCAGTGTTCAGGACGAGAACATTACTACGTCACACCAGAAAGTCAAATTGAATCTTCAGGAAGCTTGCTGATGCTGAGTGCATACCAAACGTCTGTAGTCACAGTTTGCATTGCTCCTGGATGATGATCAAAGCAGGACACGCTAATGAAGTCTTTACAGCCTTCAAGAGGATGGAAATTTACGTCAGGAATGGCTGACTTTTTTTCAATCATCCCTCCAGTATGTGTGTTCTGCACATTTTACAGCTGGCTTTCTGCTGAACAAGACTTCAGCACAGGATTTTCAACTTTTTCATCCTCAGTGTTTAAAAAGTTCACTCTTAAGAATGGATTATTTCTAATCAGCTAAAGGAAAATAATACAGCTCCGCTAAAGCTAAGCCAGCGACTTCCAGCTATATAAGTTTAGAAAAATGACTTGTGAAGGACCTTAGACATGGTCTTACCGCTGTGAAACATCCTGTTGAGTCTCAAATGTGAGAACTTCCGTTATTCAGTAGGCCATATTTCAATTGGCTGGGGATGAAGGTGGGGGCCACACCACTAAACAACTGGATTAGGTGTTCATTAATGCTGATTTTATGTAGATAGCTTCTGAAACTGGATGACAGAGGGGAAACTGGGCTGTAAAGAAAGATGGATTTAGAGAAATCTAAACAACTTTTGGTGATAAAAATAAATAAAATGTATATTACAGTATAAAAAATTGTCTAAAAAGGCCAAAATACCAGATCTTTAAGGAGCTGTGTGTTGTACAGTTGAGTTACAAACTTGGATTTGGTGTCTTCATCAGCTTCTTTAATTGAATCATTATATTGTTCAGCAGTTCTCTTTGTTCAATAATTGTGATTAGTACACCAGAGCCCTTTGGTGGGATTGGTGGAAGCTTAGAAACTAGAAAGATGGTTATTATTTGTACATCACATGAAGTTGCAGGATGTTGGAAACAAGCATGAATTATTTGATTTATTTAAATATGTGTAAATGTCTATTACACTATTTAAATTATGCTGACTTTGTTAACTTCATAACATGTGGTATATTTGCACATGAACAATGATTTTTTTTGTTTTTTATCATTTCAGATGACGCTGGTCTTCCTGTGTACGCAACCATTCTCATTGTTATTCTCGGGATTATTTTCGGGATTATTTTTTCTGTATGTGCCTGTCGATGTGCTAAAGAATCCAATTGCCAAGTGGACCTTTGCTTTAATATCTGATATACTGCAAATAGAGGAAGAAAACGTATTGCGCTGGTTGATTCACCAAGCAGTGTTATGTTTTTACAAGTAATCTTTCATGCATTTGCTATATTGCGTACACTGTATGTATTAGAATGCTTATGTGTAGTAAGTTAAATTTTATGGAGATTGAGGATTAAAATCAACAAGCTTACTAGTGAATGTTATGTTTCTCATTCTTTTATTTGATGTTGTTCTGATGCATTTCTTCGTCTCATGTACTGTATGTACTTGCTCACTATTAAATCCAATCAATAACTCTGTAGATTACCAGAGGACAAAGTTTTATACTTCTTTAACTGAGTATTGCTTTTCTTCATCAGAAAAATTTAGCAGATCCTGTAGAACATGTTGGCCTCTGGTCTTTAGAAATTGTTTGTTTACTTACTTCATAGGTGCCTGAGCAATGGAACAAGTGGAGCAAATGCATCCCCATTATTCAATTAGGGTGAGCAAAACGGTGTTTTTTCTACTCCACTTTTTGTCTTTTTAAAAATAAATATATCGTCATACAGTCCCTACAATCAGGTGATTATATTTAAGCAGCCTATATCAATAATATTTTTTTTAATTTCAGCAACTGACAAAACAAGTAATAAAAATGTCTGACATTTTCAGACCACCCTTTGAGTTGGTTCAGTCCAATAGGTGAGAGAGAGGGGAGAGATACGCAGATAGAAAAGAATGGGCTGATGTTGTGTATATGATTCATGTTTGTGTTGATTTAGTTTTACTTTCTAATTTAAACATCAAAATTGTTCATTTTGGTTCCTCCTGCAGCTTCTTAAGATGATCTCAGCCTCCTGCAAGTGTTTAGAGTTTAGTTAAGTTTAAGAAGGTTTTGTAAGGCAGACGTTAGGATCATCTTAGCCTCAAGGTGCTTTTGAACATGAATCTCTTGAACATGATCTTATTCAAGAGGAAGAAACCATATAAAGAACACCGGCAACATAATAAATAGGCTGACCAACAAAAGTACTATATATTCTTTCCAAAAAGCATTTTAATGTGGAAAATGTTTCAACAAAGTTCTGTCATCGATGTGTCACAATGAAGCTTATTGACATTGTAAGTTTACCTATTCAAATATGTTTTTAAAAAGTTTTAAAAAACAGATTTTCTTACAGAGTTAATGTCAAATAAGTAACTCACTTAGCCAAAACTTTCATTCAGTCAGCTGCACCCAGTTATAATAAATCCCCCTCATCCAGCTCCACAAGGATTCAAATCTATACTCTGATGATCAAAACGTGCACTATACTGTTTCAAATTGAGTGAGTTCGAATTGAGTGTTCTTTGCTACAACTTTTGAACTGTTTTCCATTTTTGGAAATATTTTTTTCTTTTTTTCTTTCTTTCTTTTTTCCTTTTCACTTGTAATGTTGTAGGTTGTGTAAATTATTTAAACTTTGCAGTGATATTTGATCTCATTTTTCTCTTCCTTCCTTTGGATCTCTACAAACCAGCGTTCTATGTCAAAGCAGATCCTCTAAATTTTACAACAGTCCCAGAGAGCTGAAATTTATCTGCAGTTTGACATGTAAGGCAGTTCCCTGGTGTAATATGGTAATAATTATGAACCCTGTGTTTCTTAACACCTTCTTTCTTGTATCCTTGTGACCTGCATCTCTAGTGGCTCCAGCATTCTCTCAATGTTTAGCAACTGTTTCTCATTGTCCTTCTTTATCTGGTCCAGTCTCCACTGCTCTCTTAACAGGTTTTCTTTTTCTTTCAATAATTCCTCCGGTTTGTCGAATGTCATCTCTTTCTCTGTTATCTCCTTCTCCACTAACTGAAGCCTCTGCTTGTTTTCTTCCCTCTGTGACTCTATGTTCTCCAGAAACTCTTTGAATTGATCCTTCTGGTTCACCAGTTCTCCCTTCAGCTCCATCAGAGTGTTGATCACCTGTACCTGTTCTTCCTGTTTCGCCGCCAACTGTACATCTTTTTTCTTCAAGTCTCTCTGCAAACCTTTTTGTGGAGAAAGCATGTAAAAATAACTGTTAAGTACCAGAAAGTTTACTTTTCTGAATGATTAAACATGTTGTTTTCCAAACATCTATTTATCATAACATTAAACTCAATAATATCATCAAATGCGTTCCATCAGTGAGCTGTGACTTACATTTGTACCAGTAAAATGAAGATATAGCAATGCCAACAGCCAAGCCAGAATACAAATCCATGTCTATACAAGAGGAAATACACCTGGATTGGCCCAATTCAGCTGGAATTTCACCTGGATGAGGAGGCAGCACCTAAATTTGAGCAAGAGTTAAAACCAAATTGTGGAATATTATACAAAATCCATAAATCAGAACACAAAACACATAATTTAGGGGTAAACACGCAAGTTTTTCCACTCAACATGTGGGTTTCTTTCTGCCTTCAAAACAGCCCTGTTAAAAATGTTTAAGAAACTTAAACCCCAATCTACCTGAAAAAGCCTCAACACAAGTTCTTTAGGTTTGGTGCAAAAGTCCAGAGCTCAGTGTTGATAAGATTAAAGAAAGCGTTTGTGCAGAGCAGGATTTCATAACCTGTTGCATCTGATGTGCAGCTCATTGAAACAGTTGCTGGTTTCAATATCTTATGTACAATTCTGGATCAAGACATGGACACAACAGCTTCATCTTCTTGATGAATAGATTTTCAATTGAACAGCAGGTGTATACATGAACTGGTGAGAATAGTTGGTATTGCCAGCAAAATAATTGGGAAACCCCAGAAAAGCAAAAAGAACAGGACTAGAGATAAAGCAGGAGATATTTAGAATGTGTGACATTTAGCTGAATATTAGCTAATATGAATCCTCTTTTTGTAGGATATGAACATTTTGAAATTAGTAAAAAGCAATAAGTTAGACAGCAAAATTGCTGCCTAGTTTTCAATTTTTTTGTGTTGTTTTTCAAACTAAAATTTCAGCCATCAGAATGATTTAAAAAGAATCCATAACCACAAAACCTGAGAAAAGAAACATTAAAATCTGTTAAGTAAAATCTTGTCTTAAATAATATTCAGGTCTTTAATATTTTTATATAAAATCAATATTGTATGAGAATTCATACATCTGTGATGACAGACCAGCTTTTAATTCACAAATAGGCAATGTTAAATGTTTTGTTGTTATAATGTCATCTTAAAAACTTAAAAAAAAAACAACTAGAATTAAACTTTCTTAAAACTCACCTGCCGTGTGCGTCAGCAAGTCAGCTCACCTTAGCTCAACTACAGTCCAGTACAAGCTGCAAGGCAAAGTCCCCCAATAGAATGACTTTTAGTCATAGTATCAGATACGGTGTGCTCACCTTTTTTCTCTTGTGTGTTAAAGTGCTTGTCTGTTAGAATTGTTATTGCATTTATTGCAACAATAATATGTGCAATGCTACTAACTTTATAATCACATTGTGATTATATTATATGTATTATGAGTGTGAATATACTGACAGTAACCCTTACATCTAACGGGACAAGTGGACACAAACCATGCCAGCAAAATTCTAGCAGAGCAGAGCCACCAGACCCTCTCACTGTAAGGGTCATGCATTCAGACCTGTACCAGTTTTTCCTTAAATTTTTCACCCATTTCTATGTGCATGTATGTCTAGTCTAATAATGACAATGTAATTTTCTTTCTCTCCTATCATAGAACAGTGAAACTATGGTAACACACTGTCCCAAATCATTTAAGTTATAGAATGAGTTAGATAGTAATGAATATAAACAGTAACAACCAACACTTTCTCACTTGCAGCTTGTCAACATATGAACGACTGGTCAAGACCACTTGGCGTTACTTTTTAACACACTGAGTACCCCCCATTTTTAAACATGCAGGGCCATCCATTCACTTTAATATTAACCCTGTCACAGTACTATACAATGCTGTGAGCATTAATCTGGTGGGCGGATCCGATGACCTGCTGCTCATAAGTATTTTCACTATGTGACTATGATGACTGTAACATTTCTCAATACAAAAACACAAACGTGTCTTTGGTAATTCAGCAATACCAAAATTGTGTATGTGTGTGTATGTATGTGCATCAAATCTTGTAACATAGCCATATAAATGGAATGAAGACAGGGTTATCAAACAGGACTTTACAATTCACATCCTCATTTATGCACTTGTCACTTTCATATATTTCATCAAACTGGATTTGCATTCAACCCCCACTGTTAAATAATTTAAACATTTATGCAGGTAACATTTAATTGTTTTTCTTGTCACCTACATATATTTCATACACTTCATTTCTTTGTCCATATCACAGTCTGTATTTCCTTTGTACAGTTAGTTTTTTATTTCAAGTTTTTAAATTATACAAAATAATAATTATTATAATGAGTGACATGGAATACCGCACGAGTCACTACGCTCCATAGCTATGCAATAGCAATGGAGCGTTCGCCCGAGTCACTATTATTATTTGTCATGTTTCTTCCACTTCTTATTATCCTCTTCCATACAAAATTTCGGCGCGTAACTTGTCCCGCAGTTTTGAGAAAACCTATGCGAATTATACATCAAAAAGTGCGGCTCGTTCGGGAATGGTGTGCTATGACTTCTGATGAAGATATTGAAATTTTTCGCAGTGAGGGGTCAAAAAATGTCCACATTTTAGGGGCAATTTCAAGCTTCAACTACTTCGCCATACTTTGAGCTACAGACTTCATTCAAACTTTAAAATGTTCACAAAGTTGTCAGCTATTAAACTTGTATTCAACTTTTTGATATCTTTTATACTTTTTGATCTGTGACTTTTAAAGTTTCGTGCAATTTTGGATAAATTTTGAGTTTAACATTAGTGTGTATTGCTGGAATGTTCAGAGTTAGAGTGGGTGATGTCATCGCTTAGAGTGGAAGAAGCTGTTTAAATTTTTCTGAAAATTTTCTGGATAAATCGTCCTTTCAGCCACATATTTTGGTCTACACAAATAATTTTTTCCACAGTAGTAGGCACACTTGTGCTCTGTCATTTAAATCACCAACCGTAGCTCAGACACAAACAGAATTTGACATATGTCAGTCTTTTTGTGAAGGGCCGGCTTACCGGCCAGCTGTCCCATAGACTCCCATATTAATTAAGGAGGAGATTTCAGGAGGAGAGTTTAACCGACATCCTTTTTTCTCTCACTCTCCTGTCAACATTTTTGGGTCTAGGGACTTGAAGATCACCAATATTGTGCAGAAAGATCTAGTGGTGGTCCTGGTCTGCTCAGATTTCTGATAGGACTTACGGTTCCTTCACAAAAATGCCTTTTTTGACAGGCTTATGGAGCTAACATTTTTATCTACTTTGACTTTGTGATTGCGTGTACGAACACGCAATCACGCAAGGGTTGCCATGGGGAGCAGAGTAAATCTCTGTGTATGTGTGTGGGGTTTCGTGTGGGCATGCCTGCGGGCGTGCGTGTGAGTGTCCCGGTGTGTGCGAAGTCATGTGCACGGAGCTAAATGCGCTAGCTAATCTGCCTGAATCAGAGGGCACTGAGTACCAACCACAAAGTCATCAGTCAACTGATTGAGGTAAGTGAATATTTTTTTCTTCAACTTTGTTTTCTTAGTCGCATTAGCCTACATTATTCTTGAATCTAGACATTATTCTCTCATATTTTTGGGAATAAATTAATATGTACAAAAAATATACAGTCGGTGCTAAGCAAGAACACTATACATATAAGTTAGCTAAACTGTGACTCAGTGTGCTGTCAAAGTCCATTAAAGTGCTGTGTTTGCTTCTGTCACGTTCAGAGTGATGTGAAAAGTGGTTGAGGGCATCATTAATATGACTTGTATCAAGATAGACCGTCTCTGTTTAAAAGTAAGGTCCGTTTTGTTTACATTAGCTGAAAATAGCCGTGCTATATAGCAGCGCCAGACTCCTTTGAAAAAAACACACATTTAAGATGGTAAGGTAACGGGAGGTGCTGCTGTAGCGCAGCTAGCTGCTTAGTCTGTGTGTGTGACTGGGTGAGTTTCATCGGTTGAAGAAGTTATCAGATCCGTTCGTGAAGCAAAGTACCTCACATTAACGCCAAAATAGACTGTGTGGTAGATCTGTGGTCTGCTGAGTAAATTTAGTCTTTCTGTCAAAGGAGTCTGGTGTATTTGAACGGCAGTGAGGCTCACTGGCCAAACAGGTAGACGATATCACATATTAAAACTGACCTTCGTGCTGTAAATACTGTTAGTGTAGTAACGTAATGCTGTTGGTTGAAGAAGTATTCAGACTATTTTATTACAAGTAAAAGTCCACTTAGAGAAATCCTTTTCGGTGAGATAAAAACAACCTTCTTTTACTGTTCATATAAACACCTGACTGTAAGTTACACACCGGGAGAACTACGTATATATTGTTTCATATCTATATTCTACTATCTATTGGACTATATACATACAGTCAAGCCTGAAATGATTCATATCCCTTGCGCAAATTTTATCTGAAAGTTACTTTTATTCAAGCATATTACTTTGACTGGAAAATAAAAGCTGAGAAATATTTATTTCCACAATGATGCCTTTTTGACATCCTCTTATTATCTTCTGGTAGACGCCTGTGTCATTTTACATCAAGAAAAAACTTCCTGGTTGAATATATATTCATTATATATATATATATACCCTGCAGCCAAATTGTCTGTCTCTGTCTGTCCCATAAGAGACATCCCACTTCTGCTGCTCCTCCTAAAGTTTCTGTCATTTTGTCCATGTAAAAGGTTTTTATGGGGCAGTTTCTCTAATCACATTTGAGGGTGAAAGGGCAGATAAATAAACATGAAAAACAACTGTTGGTCTAAGGTGTGTTCTGTTTCAATATTTGAAATGTATTAAGAAATGTGTTCATAATGTACAGGTGTGCTCCTGGTGATGTAGAAAACCCATAAATTATATTTATTATGTTCATGTTGTGACTCCACATCATGACTTATAAGTCAATGTAATATACAGTATTATTAGAATTATATATATGTTTATATATATGTATTTACATGATACAGAAAAACACACTAAGTGTAATTATTGATCAGCACTAATAATTAATGGCCATACCGCTGCCTGAAATCATAACAAAGCATCAATGACACAAATACCATCAGCTCTTCCCTGATAAGTGTTCCTCAGCTGCTGGGGCTACCTCACACATGACCCACCGGCACCGACCCGTGTCACTCTCAAAATTTCTGCTGCAGGAATTTTCTAGTTTAATTCTACTATTACTTACTATGTATTATTATTATTATTATCTTACTTTAGTCTATTTTTGGTTTTCTGTGTTGCGTTTTTGAACAACAAATGCCAAGAAACATTTTGTGTATGCTGGTGTTGGCAATTGAAACAGATTCTGTTTAAATGGGCTATTGTATGTCATACTGATATAAAATCCCAAAACCAAGAATCATAAAGATACAAGAATAGTATCTCCTTTTAGGAAATAGTCAACTGGTAGAACTTTTAGTAAGAAGCTGCTTTTAGCAATGATGCTGCACCTTAACCATTTAAATTTCTCATTTTTAAAAAAGGTTCACTTTCTTTTAAATTGGCATTTTAATTTTATTTTTTCAATGTTCTTAATACATTGTGTAAAGCACTTTGAATTGCTTTTGTATATGATATGTGCTATACAAATAAGCTTGACTATATTCAGAATCCTATAAGAGAAGCAACTGGCAGCAGAGGGCGGAGTAGGGCTACTTTTAGATGTTCAGATGCAGACAGAGAATGGAGAAGAAAAAAATGATCTTTTCAGTGCTGAGAGCTCTTAGTCCTGCAAAATGAAGTTTCAATTAACTAGATTTCTGCAGAATCTTCTGTAATTGAGCTCCTCTACCGTTATCAGTAGAGAGAATTTTCCATGACAGACACAACCACCCTTTCAACAATCTATAGTTCTGTGCTGTGTGTACAATAAGTGTACATAAGCAAGACACTGAACCTGAACAAAGATGGGATTTGGGAAAGATGGACAAATCCAGAGTTTTTGGGAACTGCCTGCTTTTTAATAAAATAAATTCTGGACCAACAGCTCCAGAAATTTGTGCGAATGCTTATGCTTACCTCTAACGTCTGTTTTAATTATGACTGGAGAAAAAGTGTAAGTATGGCCTTACTGAGGTGGTTTGGATGATCGTTAAGACTGTACTGCAAAATACCACTTTTAATTTCACACCAACAGACAGTATTTTTTTCCTGTAATCATGACTGTGATTGTTCCCTAACCTTTCCTGTCATAATAGTTAATAGTAAGTATTTACTGTTTGACAAAACATAATGTTTTCCCAACCATAAGCCAGTAGTTTATATGCTTAAACCTAACCAAAACTTAACCATATCTATACAAGATCAAAAGGATTTTGAATAGTGATTTGTTGTTTGTTTGTTTTGGAAGATACTTACAGACAACTGTAGCCTTTGTATTTTGTACTGTGTGGCTGACGGATTTGAAAAAAAAAATACCCATTTTGTAGACCTGTATTCCAGAAAGTGGATTTTTTTGGAGGACAAATGATGGCGTAATCAATAGGGATGCACCAACTGATCTGACTTTTATAGGTCCAATATTGATACTAACCTTTGGGTATTAGCTGGTGCTGTGTACCAATCCGATACCAGGGTTTAATTAATAAGCTGTATCTCTCGCTGTGTGGTAGAAACTGGAACCATTTTTTTGTGTAAAGCAATATAAAGCTTAACTTTACTTTCCCAACTTTGTAAAACAAAATGCAACAAATACATATATATATTTCTTTAGAATCACATAATATCATGAATTAATGAGTTATTCAAGTCATTCATTCACACACACACACACACACACACACACACACACACACACACACACACAACTTAACTCTTAACTCTTCTTAACTCTTTAAATGTTCAAGACAGCCAAGTGTGACATCCATATGTGTGTGTGTGTGTGTGTGACACAGGATATCATAAAGACTGGCTGGCTGTTAAGCACTCACTAAACAAGTTATACTTAAAATTATAGAAAAGAGCCTCACCAATGAAGCAGTCAGTGTTGATTAAGCTTCATATTTTATTAAAATATCATGGCTGATATGTTTTGTCTTGCTGACATTTGACTGACATTGAAAGCTTGTATGGCAGACCCTCTTTTTTTTAATAACTTAACTAAACCAGATTTTCCACTGTAACAGATCAAGCTTCACGCAGATATTTGTAGATTCAAACTTGCCGCTGCATCAATTCCAGAAATACTTCAAACAGGAAGAGGAGGTTCTGACCTACATTGTGGTTCAATTGTATGTCAGTCTGATGTTTAGACAGCAAGGCAGCAAGCAAGGCAAGGCAGCAAGACATCATGGAGGTTACAGCTCTCTGCAGACTGAGTGAGTACTGAGTCTGTCTGTCAACCTTCCCTCCATTTATCTTTACAGCTTGCACATATTATATCAGCTTTCTTTATTTGTCTCACCAGTGTTGAGTGTGTTGATCCTGCTGGTTGCACAAGTTCACCACAGTTACTTTGCTCAGAAAGCTGGTAAGTTGGATACAATTAATTAGCTGTTGGGCCAATATCCCATCCAAGGTCTAGTGATATTTTTGCTAATTGTCTTTACAACTGGACTTGCCCAGAGTTAAAGTAATTATGGAAAGATGTACACAAAGAAACGGAGCATTTAGTATTGACCATAAATTTGTACGTCTGAGGAAAACACTGAGACAAATAAACAGTTCCTCAATAGTAAGAAAGTAACTGCTTTCTTACTTTCTGACACCTGTGGGCAAAAAACATGCCCACATGGATACAAATATTCAATATGTGGGGAAAAAAGATTTAAATTAAGAGTTGATATGTCTTTGTCTGAATAAAAAATGTGTAAAATGGCTGAATTATGTCAAATGGACATGCAATGACAATGGCAACTCATCTTGTACTGTTTATTTTAATCTGTTCTTGTATTTATGTATTTAGTCTTTAGTTAGTTATGATTTACATTATGGATTCACAGATTGGGTGTAGCACCATTCATTAATTAGAAATATATATGATATGCACTACCATGCTGTAATATACTATACATTATATACATCCTTTATTGCCATGTCATATGCAAATTCTTGGATTATTATATACTTTATACTATAAAAAGTTAATAATAAAGTTTCTGCCCTGCAAGAACAAAATGCAGTAACTACATTTGGTGAAAATTGAGTTAAGATTAGAATTTGACATTCTGACATTTGTTTTACAATATAAAAAATATTATGCCAAATGTATTATTTTGTTTATATAATATTATCAGGAAGCACAAAAAATTACTGCACTGTGCCCCAGCTAGTTAATGTTAGTCGAAGAGCAGAGACAGCTAGTCTTAGCTAAAGCTCATTTATAGATTTTTTCAAACTGTTCCTGAAATTAAAAAAAAAGTCTGTTATTCCTCAACAAAAGGCTGTAGCTAAAGAATGATTTTATTGTTTTGTTGGGGAAGTTAAGGTTTTAATAACTTATATAAGATGTTATTTAACATTTTTCACAACTTAACTGTATTTGTTGTTGTCAGCTTTTGTAATGCGGTATAATCCTGTTATAGTGACATTATATTATATATACAATTAAAATATTTTTTTAAGTTCTTGTATGTCTAGTTTTGTAAAAGGTGAATGGGTAATTTGGATAATAATTGAATCACTTTCTTTTTCTATGTCTCAGATGCAGCTTTTCCTCGTATTGTTCCAGACAGACTACAGTTCTTTGAATATGAGACTGTCTCTGTTCACTGTGAGGAGAATGATGGCTTCACTAGATGGAGAGTGAAGGCGAAGCTCAACAAAATCCCTTCAACAAACTCTTCTAACTGCAACACATCAGCTCCATCTTGCAACATTTATCCCACCTTTGAAAGACACAGTGGAGAATACTGGTGTGAAGATGAAGAGGGAGAAAAAAGTGATGCTGTAAATATCTTTGTTACTGGTATGTTTAACAAATAATCAATCTATTTACAAATTATTGGACACAGTTACACAGTAAGTTGAAGTAATTTTGGAAAAGGTTTCAATTATAGAATATTTTGATATAAATCACGATAATTCTTAATATTTCTCTTGCTTTCAACACACAATACAGAAAATTATACAAATTAAATTTTCTTTTAATTAATTTTTCATAAAATATATGTAAATTACAGATACAGATATGTAGATTACAGATAAAAATGCATTTGTTAGTTGAATATATAGTACATTGTACATTTTATTATTATTATTATTATTATTATTATTATTATATAGTATATATTAGTATTATGATAAATTAGTTTGAAATAAATGTGTAAATATAAATATACAATATAATTAATCACTAAACAAAAATGCAAACATATTTTTTCTATAATGTTTTGTGTTATTTATCTGTTATTTTCTGTAACTATATATATTTACATATATAACGTTTAACGTCAAATATGTTTTTATGATGTTGTTCAGTTGGTTCTTTGATCCTGGAGAGTCCTGCCCATCCTGTGTTGGAGGGAGATGATGTGATTCTGTATTGTAAAAATAAGAAAACTCAATCACAACACATAGCGGATTTCTATAAAGATGGTTCCCATCTCGGGACTGGGTATACGGCCAACATGACCATCCAAAATGTTTCCAAGTCTGATGAAGGACTCTACAAGTGCAACATCTCTGGAACTGGAGAATCACCAGAGAGCTGGTTGAAGGTTTCAAAACAAAGTAAAGATGATTTGTTCTTCTTTTGGTGTATTTTCTTCTTCAGGTTCAATATATGAATCATAATGTTGAAGCATCCTTAATATCTTCTTTCCAGCATCTGATGAAAAGACTACCATCAGTCCACGAAGTCCCAACAGTTCCCGAATTCCCAACAGTTCCCACAGATTCCCTCAATTTCTCACCCTACCGTTGATCATTGTCGGTGTTTTATTGGTGGCTCTGCTGTGGTTGGTGGTGGGACTACTTCTTTCTAGGAAGCACAAAGGTAATAAAAACAATATTTCAGTTCATTTCTGGTGGTGTGCCAGATTTTATATTTATTTTTTCACTTCTCTGTCCTCCATTTTTTGTGTGCTTTTCATCACTATAATCACACTCAGGTGAAGAATAACATCATATCATATCATAACATATAACACTAAAATATTTGAATGTAAATATGCTAATGATACATAATTTTGGACGAGGCCGTTGCTGATATGTTTTATGATTATCTGGTTTATTCTACTGGTCTAGATTATGTTGATCGTTATTCTTGTTAACCATTTTGTGATGAGGTTTGTTAACTTTTTGCAATGGGTAGGGGATTTTTCATTCTGTTAACCCATTCTTATAGGAAAACAAAACATCTAGAACTTTGAATGGTTTATGTTTATGTGAGGTCAGGTCAATGGGGCCCAAATGGTCTTTGTTGATTTTACGTTCAAATTTTGTCCCTCAAAACCTTTCCCCCACACTCAAACATCCTCTGCTTGTGTTCAGATTTGCTCCACTTGTGCTCAAACTGTGTGCTCGCGCTCGGATACAATGTTGCTCACACTCAAACTTCAACTCTTCTCCTCGCACTCAGGCTCTTTCTGTGCGCTTGCAAAATTTCTGCCCTCGGATTTCTCCACTGTGCTTGGATTTTTTTGTGTAGCCATGGCAACCACCCTGTGCAATTTTATTTCTTCTAAGTATGTGAAATTTACTTTAAAGTTACAGTATACAGTGCTTTAACCCCTTGTAGTTAGCCAGAAAATGAAAACAGCATCTGAGCACACGTCTGTCTTTGGTTTTTATGTTCCAGTCTCAAGAAGTAACAATGTTGTTGATCCAGACATGACATACGCTGTTTTCAAAAGAGAAGAAAAAAGTACTTTACATAATGTTTCTTCTACTTAACTGGTAATTTGTGCTTATTGTCTTGCAGAACAAAACCACAGCAGGTCAGTGGTGCAACATGTGTATACATTTTAAATTACATCTGTATAATTAATTAAAAACAACTAGAAAATTAAAACGAAATCAATCAATTTGCTCCACAAGTCAGCAACTTTCTCTTAGCAATAGTGGTTGTGAATAAATGCTATGTTGCTGTTCTAAGGATACATTTTAGACCTACTACTGTACTATACCAGACTAGAATATTTCCAGTATCTGTCTGCAGGATATAGTGTTTCCATTCATGTGTAGATGCAGGTGATGTCTTGATCCTCTTAGTTATAAGCCATATGAAAAACCACAGACTGGCACAAAGGGACCCTTAATGGGTTTATTTAGTCATCCACATACAAGAGGTTGTGAAGTTTGACTGCGTCACTGTGAGACGGAAAGTTAAAGTGCATCAAACATGAACACACACAACAGTTTAAAATCATGTACAGCTGTATGATATGGAACTACTGCTGCATAATTATTATTTATTCTGACATGTCATCTTCTTTTCACCTTTAACAATCTTGAATGCTTCAAAACTGTAATGCTGGCTGATTCTGGTTAGTTTATTGTTTCATTCATTTTTCCATGCATGCCATTTTTCTCAAATTTGGATGTTAGCCTACATCCAGCCGCTTCCTACTGCCTTGCAGTAACCCCTGGTTTCCTGCCAGTCCCATCACCTATCTGTTCCTCCTACTTATACACACTTTTCCTTCCCATTCACTGCCACAGCATACAGTATATATCAGCCCCTTTCCCGCAGCACTTTGTCAGATTGTCTTATATAAGGCCTAGTCATAGTGCCCAGCATTCATTCCTGTTATCTGTCAGCCTTTTACCAACTTCTCCTTATTCCTGACTGCCTGACCATTCTTGTCAAATACCATGTGAATAAGAGTAATAAGTTATATTTTCTCTCCAAACAAATCTAGACATGTCCAGAACAGACATCAAGCCACTGTCACCAATAGAGAGGGATTTCTATTCTCTAGTCATCTACAGGTGAGACTGAGGCTGATACAACATCTCTTTCCTCTAAACCTCAACCAAGTTACAACCACAAGTTGAGTATAACGCTCACCATGGTCACAGGAGAGAATATGAAAAGAAGTGCTCTACTAGAAAATGCTGTTACTTGAATATTTAAAGATGAATATTAGCCACTATTATCTTATAACTCTTTACACAACTGTCTTTATGATCTACATTACCGTATTTTCCACACTATAGGGTGCACTGGATTATAAGGCGCACTGTAAATGAATGGTCTATTTTCGAACTTTTTTCATATATAAGGTGCACCGGACTATAAGGCACGTTAAAACAATTCGATAAATCAGTCAAACTTTATTAAACGTGTTCGCAATAACTCTCAACATTGTTCAAACGTTAATGAGCGTATTCACATTAACTCCCAACCTTGTTCAGTAGTAACACGTAAAAAAAAAAAACACAGTCTGGTACCACTAAATCAAATATTAGCTAGTGTTTCCCCTTTAATAATACAGGTCAAAAGCCACTGAGCCGCGTGTTTGTCTGTGTTGTTGCCATGGAAACTTCAGGTAGCATAACTCCTTAGCCAGTGAGTGGTGAGTGCAAGAGAGAGAGAGAGAGAGAGCGTCTGAAATAATGGTTAATGCTAGCGGAGCAGAGGAAACGGTTAGCAGCAGCAGTAAGTTGTCAGTCTGGCAGTAAATGTACAGTACAGACTACAGTGTGTCAGTTAATAAACGCTGCAGCTTGTCAACACCATGAAAAGTCACGTCTGTTGTTTCCCCAACTGCTGGAAAAATTAAGGTTCCAAAGTTAGCAACAGTGGGTTAGCCTAGATTAGCAATGCTAAACAGATAAATACAAAACAGAGAAATGTGTAGCTGCCTGCTAATCCCGTTGTATTTAAACATTTTGACAGAACGCCTTGAACCACACAAAATCACAAAATCGCTTTTGACAATATATTACATTCATGCTGCTTTTTCATGTGCAGTGTATTTGAAATGCTCAAACAATTGTGACTTATATGAGTTAGTTATGTCAATTGAGCTCCCTCCATTTTTTTCACTTTTTAAAAACATTATTATAAATGAGGTTTATATATTAGTTAATAATTGTTTGCATATTGTTTGTGTTTTACAGGCCACTGACTGGAGGACTGAGGAGACGGCCTGTTCAGAGCTGTACTTGTGTATTTTCATTCTGTTCTCATCCAGGTCATGAAAGGAGGTGAGGAGGTCGTAAAGTCACACTCAGCGATTTTACAATATTTCTAAATGTAATAATAATAATAATAATAATAATAACTGACAAGGCATGTCAAATTTACAAACTTTTTTTGCTCTTATTGTTTGTACTATTTTTTAGACTGTTGTGTTCTCTAGTACATAGTACAAAACCTGCCTGATCACTTTTGTTCTGCTAAATGAAATACATTTCCTTTACGTGAATAGATCTTTTACCAGTAACTTTACTGCAGCTGAAAAGAAAAATCCCCCCCCCCCCCACACACTAAAAAAAAAAATGAAATAATGATTAACAAAACTAATAACAATGTCTTTGTTTAGTCATGTGTTTCTCAAACTTTACTACCTACTGTTGATTAAGTATTAAGAAATGTAAAAACTCTAAAAGATTTTTTTTTAAAGAAAAAAGAAAGAAGACGCAGACAAGACAGGCTGGATAAAAGAAAAACTGGAAATGAAAAATGAGGATCATTTTGGCTAAGTGATCAAAGTTCTGTCAATTTGATATCTTTTTTTTATGTTCTGCCTTGTGCTTTGCACTCTAAAGAAAAGTAGAGTAAGTTTCTCATGAAGCTTTACTTATGTTGTATCTCTGTGAATACTCACAGAAAAAGGAAATGTTTGTATTTTTATTGCCGTAAGAACGGAAACAAAAAAATAAAGTGACCATGAATTCGACTCAATTCAGTACATTCATTATGAAAAAGCAGTTTATGTACATTTATGGACACTGTAAACATTCATAGTCACTGGCAGTTAATCTTCTAATAGTTTTTTTTAAAAGGTCTTTGTGGTTTATCGGGGGGCGTTTGCTCAGTTGCATTATCAATGTCTATTTTGAAGAGTGAGCAGTTTACCATGTTGTCTTCACACATCTGAAGTCGCTGTTTACAAGAACAGAACTGCAGCTGCAGATTATAAATACACTTACTGTGGTCGACTATCAACATGATGTTGTTACATCGCTTTGAGCTGAATGCACTGATGTATAGTGCAACACAGTAAACCACTGACATACACCTGCTCCCTTTGAGGCTCAGTCTCATGTAACGTGGCCCCACAGCCTCTTCTGCTTCTCCTCTTCTCAGACTGCTCTCTCATCTGTTGATCATCTATCTGCACTGTATCTCCACTGGCTTGCTGGTATCCATCTTCTGGGCCAGGAAGACATGTATCAACCACTTCTGCATGTGAATGCTCTTATATACATTATATTAACTGTCACACCTCTCATGTCTTGTCACACACAGAAATGACATACTGAACTTTATGTCCTTGTTCCTCTTATACACCACAGGAAAAATACAGGTGTTTTTTAATTAATCACATTAATTTATGGCTATTCTTTAAAACATTGAATACTTTCTGTAATGTTGATTGAATTTTTGTGTTAGAAACTGAGTAACTGAGTTGGTAACACTGTTCACTACTTTAACACCTGCATTATAATGTGTTATGAACCATTTATACATTTAGTAATTATTAGGTGTTTTAAAGGGTTTGGGTTTTCCATTTTCAAATTAATGGACAGATTATGTGATCACTGACTTTCATACTAAATCCTTTAATTATTCAGGAGTAAATGGAGTAATTAATGGTATTTTAAGGGATTCTTGTTTGATATTGATAGTATGTTTGTTTTTTTCTATAATTTGGTGCTGACAACTATTGGTCTCTAGGGAGCAGGAATATGAGATCAATGTGTCTTGATGTAATTTTGCTCAACAGTTGAGTTTGTGTGAAATTATTCTAGTTGAAAGACTGATTCTTTTAGAATAAAAAACCTTTTTAGAATAAGCTGACTGAGTGTTTTCAATGTGTAATGCAACCTTGGTGTATTATCTTAATATCTGGTCAGCAGCTGAAAGGATACAGCAAAGGAGGAAGGAGAGAGAAGAGAACAGAAAGTGAAATTCTGATTGAAATTCATGTGTCCAAGTTTTATTTAAGTTGAACTTATGTGCCCTGAGTGAATTATAAAATGATTCTCATGAGGTGTGACATCTCAAAGGGATCGGTATACATGTGTGTAAATTTAATTTGTCTACTTAAGCTAAAACCGATGTCACTGCATCGTGTTGATAGTCGACCACAGTGAGTGTATTTATAATGTGCAGCAGCACACTGTTCTTGTAAACAGCGTCTTTAGACGTGTGAACCGACATGTTGGTTTATCTGTCTCACTGTTTTAAACTACTTACTCTTAAAAATAGACAGTGATAATGCTACTGAGCAAAAGACTCGACATAAACCACAGCAGCCTTTTTAAAATTGCTAATAGAAGATCAACTGCCAGCGGTTATGAATATTTACAGCGGGCACAAATGTACATAAACTAACTGTTTGTATGTATGTAAACTGTCATTATGAGTCAAACTAATACTCTTAAATGTACAATATATGCAACTTCCTCCTCAACTTCTTCTTTGGTTATGGTAAAAAAATAAAAAAAAATTAAAACATATTGCTTTCATATCAAGGAATGTATGAGATACTGTAAATTCATAATAATTCATGAAGCACCACATGAATGCATTAATGCTTTTCATGTGTTTGCAGATCATTTATGTATCCTTACTATAAAATGTTAAAAAAAATCAAATTTTAAACATTGTTAGAGTAACTCTGAACAGACTTTCTCCTCAGTCCTTCAGTCCAGTGTCAGTGGCCTGTAAAACCCACCATGCAAAGAGAATAACAGATTGATGTTAGTAAGTTTACTTGTCACCTTCATGGTGCATGAAGACAGCAACACAAAGGAACACAATATGCCATGTCAGTATGTCATAACATTTAATGTTCATCTCTTTAAACCTCCAAATAATGTAACTTGGTTCAGTATCAGTGCATAAATTATGATATTAGAGGGAAGAGATGCTTTATCCACCTCAGTCTTACCTGTAGATAACTGAAGTATAGAAAACACTCTCTCTTGATAAACAGGGCTTGGTACCTGCTCTGGACACCTTTGGCTCTGTTTCTGGAAACAAATTAACTTATTTCAGCCTGTTGTTAAAGCTGTTAATTTACCCAAAGAAAAGTAAAATTAATCTCTCACTATATTATTCCATTTTTAATAACCATTTAAATAACTTTCCACTTTATCCACTGCATTGTGTCTGTAGAAAATTTTAATTCACTGCATTTTAGTATATAGATTATTTTGACTTGTACTGCTCAACCACAAACAGATCAGTTTGTTAAATCTAAAGGAAATGACACCCCTGCAACAAGTATGGCTGTGCCTAGTAGATCTGAGGATCTATTTAAGGGGAAAGATGTTGGTTTTGGGGAAAACAGAAATGAGAGGTTGTCTTCGTAGCTAGGTGCACCACCACATAGAAGCTCTATCAAACTGCATGACTGAGAGTATCAAATTATCACCTGGACCAGTAAGTACTTGAAAAAAAGTCAGTTTTTGACAAACTATCTAAAAACAGCAATCTATTTATAACCGCTGTTTTTAAGAGAAACCAGGATGGTGAACTTTTGTTTTGTATTTACTCTTCATTTCTAGCTGTCTTATTTAAACAGAGATATTAAATTTACTGTAAATGTGTGCATTTCTACAATAACCAAAATGTTGCATAATAAATTTGATGTCGTCTTTTTTTGACAAGAGCATAGTCTATTTCATCTGCACTATCACCATCTGTGACAATACTGATAATGCTGTACGTTTTTCTTACATTTTTTGCAGTTTTACTTAAAATATTATCTAGAATTACCTAGAACTATGTAAATCATCACATATCTTCTACATCTTATCAACCACACCTGTATAAAATTCCAGACCTCTAGACCAAACCTAACCTAGACTGAGTTTTTAGTTTGGGGTGTCACTGGTGTCTCTGAACTTTTCCAAAACATCTCCAAGTGGCCAAATTGTACCAATTGTACTTTAGGCTCACTGGGATTAGGTTGTGCCATAAACATGTTCTTTAACAAAATCCCTGGAACTGCAGTGAATTTCACCATCACAATGACAAACTCAACTGACTAAATTCAACTAAACTGGTTTTAACAGAATACTTTTGAAACATTTTAAAATTATTTATTCATCTTTTGCAATTATTTACATATTTATTTATCTAAAATTACACTTTTTTAGACTGGGCTACGTGTGTGTGTGTGTGTGTGCTGATGAAAAATAAATGAAATAAAATAATCCTTTGCTTTTTCATGTAAAATGTAAATTAAAGGTGCTCTTTGGAGGTTTCTTGTAAACATACAACACTCTATTTACATTCTGTGTTTCTCACCAAAACTAATTGTGTGTTGTTCAGGTCTAACGAAGCGCTGATGAATTTCCTTCTTTTTTCAATATCAATGTAGCTAGCAAGCCTCCTCGTCCTTGATTTTGTTACTTTGTTAGGTTTTCCACACGTTTTTGTGTGTTATCACCCTAATTGCAACCCCCTCCTAAAACACTGTTCCATGGCACTACTAGTGATCGTAACTCCTCAGGATATCTTTAATGCAGTTCGACTGTTCTGTTTGTTCCTTTAATTGATTGATTAAATTTATTTGTCCCATGTCCCAGGCTGGTTATGCTGCTCTTTTCATCATTTTGATGACATGCTACAATGTTCAGATTAATCAAGGTCACACTTACACCAGCAGTAGAAACAGTGGAGATCTCTTTACTCATATGAGAGTCTTATTGACAAATGTATCTGCATAGTTGCATCATAGTAATAATATTATTACAGTAGTATAGGGTGTTTCTATATACATTGTTGGCATTAACAATAATTGGTCTCTAGGGGTCAGCATTATGTTATCAATGTTTCTTGATGTAACCTGGATTTCCTTTTTGAATAGTTGGTATCATTGTATTGATTTGTTTTTATTTGAAAAATGTAGCATTTTTTAAAATATGTCTTTGCAAAATTAAAAGTAGCGCCTATGCTTCAAAAGCAAAGAAAGGTATTGTCAGAGTCAATAAATATTTTATAATGAATAATAATGCCAGTGCCCTATATAAAGATAACCATTAAAAGAAGGGAAAAATGGTTGGACAAATGAAACCTCTTGCTTTGCATTCAGTCTAATGTTCAGCCAGTTTAAGAAAGACTGTCACTCAGGAAGTTTTTATTTATTTGATGGTGAAATAACATAACTAGCAGAGAAGGAAAGATGTTTTCCTGCCCTGCTTGATTTTTACCACTGTGTGAGAAAATGTCTCCTGCAAGTAGCCAAAAAGATGAATATCAATCATATCACAACCAAATACTGTTGTAACATATTGTTACTTCATTACTACAAACATACAAAACCAAAAGATTATCAGAATTCATCAAATGAACGGATATGCATCAATTTGACAAGATTAATAAAAATCAGAAGTGCTTTAGATTTTATGATCATATGATCCAATCTAAATAGGATCATATGAAGTTCCAGGGTCAGTCTCTATACAGTTATGCTTAAGTTGAACTCATGTTCCCCAAATGTGTGGTGTGAATTGTCTTCTGTGAGAGGGGCCCCAAAGGGAGCATGTGTAGTATGTCAGTGGTTTATTGTGTTGCACTATACGTGGTGTAAACTTAGTGTATCTGCTTTAGCTCAAACCAATGTAACAGCATCATGTTGATAGTCAACCACAGTGAGTGTATTTATAACCTGCAGCAGCAGCTCTGTTCTTGTAAACAGCGTCTTAACATGTGTGAACAAACATGTTGGTTTAACTGTTTCACTCAAATAAACTGTTCACTGTTAAAATAGACTCTGCTACTGAGCAAAAGACTCCAGATAAACCACAACCTTTTCAAAAATGCTAACAGAAGACCAACTGCCAGTGATAATGACTGTCCAGAAATGTACATAAACTGCTTTTAATTATATTTCCCATATAACAATCTCTACTGTCTGTCATAATGAATCAAAGTAATGCTCTTAAATATATAATATATGTAAACAGTTCACTTTCTTTCACTGTTTCTGCTCTTAAAACAAAGTACAAACATTTTCTAATTCAGTGAGCATGTCTGATGCTGTATAGAAACATCTATGAAACACTAACTCATAACAAAGATTTAAACAGATCTTCATGAGAAACTTAGACAATGCTTTTCTGTCTCAGTGAGTGTTTTATCCATATTCCCTCAGTCTGCATTGTCCACTTCTTCTGTCGTTATGGTGAAAAAAAAAAGTTTTTTTTTAATTACACACAATCAATGTATAACAATCAACCTGTAAATTATTCCTCTTTGGTGGATTTTTCCTTCTGTGATTGTGGCTGCCTCTGAAAGAAGACCTCATTCTTTGAGTCTGAGGAACTGACACTAAAGCCTGATGTTTACTGATTGTTTTTTTTTAGAGAACTGAAGCTAAAAACTTTGCAGTACTACAACATAATACTTCTTGGACTGGAAAAAAAGAAGTTGCCATTGAACATGATCAGTTATGAGTCCTCCGATGTATTGTACAAAACTGTATGACTTCCTGAAACTAAACTATAGAGGCTTTGAACAGACGTCTCCTCAGTCCTTCAGTCAAGTGTCAGTGGTCTGTAAAACACACATAATATGCAAAAACTAAGAGAAGGTAGAATATATTTTCAGTGTGATTGTTGAATATTGAAAGTTATTGCACTGAATTATTAAAAAATAGTTTGACTCTGAATTGTAATCCTACCAAGACTGCTGGCAGGTGAATCAAACCCACAACCTAGTGTTTGTAAGACAGCACTGCTAAGTACTGCGTTAACATGGCTCTCACAGTTTTGAGTGTGCAATAAATAATGCTTGTAGCTCTGACATTTAGCTTAGCATGATGGTACATAATAAGCATATCAATCATGATTGCTCTAGGCCTAAAGCTTTTGGCCCCAAGATTTGACATTTCTTTATTACTAATTCAACATCAGACACCCACCTGTGGTAAAACTAGCAAACAATACTTCATAACTCATCAATAAAAGGTATTAAAATGGCCCCTGGGACTCATTCTTTAAAACATTTTCTGGTGGAGTGTTTCTTTTCATATTCTCTACTGTGACAGTGGTAAGTGCTATACTAATCTTGTGGTTGTTAGTAGTTGAGTGCAAGAACGTAAACTGCAAGAACGTAAACTGCAATGTTAGTGGAAAGAGATGTGGGCATATCAGCCTCAGTCTTACCTGTATCAAAGAGTAGACAGTCTCTTCCTGTAAACGTGGATTGGTGTCTGCTTTGGACACCTTTGGCTCTGTTTGAGAAACAAAGAAATGTTTGACTAATCACGTGACATTCAAAATTCACTGTTTGATTTTTTTCAGATTAGTTATAACGGATTGAAATTACATTGTACATTTTATTACATTTTCATTATGCCCTAACTGTTTCAAGACTTTTAAGGAGTTTTTAAACAGTTTGGTGTATTTATGTTAAATGGATAATTTTTAAACAATCCATCTCAAAGTGACTATCAAACCTCACAACTTCTTGTACTGTACACAGCGAAACGTTCTCACTGTGGTTTTCTCGTGTGGTTCATAACTAAGAAGATCAAATTATCAACTGCATCTGTATGTACTTGAAAGGAAATGCTATCTTCTGCAGACATATCTTAAAATATTTCATTAGTGGTCTAGTAAAATGTTGACATGTATATACTATCAATGTTGCTAAGAGCAAGTTGTTGGCTGGTAAAGACGAAAACATGCAGCTTTTTTCATTTTCAGTTGTTTTTGTACAATATTTTGTGTATGTACACATGTGGCATTTGCATTACTTGAAATATTTTTAAATACTTTAAAATGTATGTACATGTTGCACCCCCGACCTGGAGTGGTTTTGTTCTGCAAGACAATAAACACAAATTAACAGTAAGGTAGAAGAAACATAATCTAAAGTACCTTTCTCCTTTCTTTTGATAACAGTGTATGTCATGTTTGGATCAGCAACATTGTTACTGCTTGAGACTGGAACATAAAAACAAAGACAGACATGCTCAGATGCTGTTTTCCTTTTCTGGCTAAGTACAAGGGGTTAATGCACCATACACTGTAACTTTAAAGTAAATTCCACATACTTAAAACAAATGATATTGTGACTATGATTTTATGCTGCATTAACTGTGACAGGTGAGTAAAAGTAAAGTAGAATTGACATAATGTCACATACCTTCTGCATAGAGTGAACCCACTACTGTGTTCTCTCCTGAGACTGAAACAAAAACAGCAACCAGATATTTGTTATTGTGTTTTATCAGAAACCTAATACTGGACACACTATATATACACTGTACATACATTGGTAATAAGCAGAAACTGTATATAGCAAAGACATGCAGACATTTATGCAGACATAAATATGACCAAATTATGAATTATATTAGGCAAATTTAAATTCTAGAGATTAACACATTTTAAGACAATAGGTCCCTGTGACCCACAGACACATGAAGGCTTACTACTAGGAGCAAGACCCCACAAAAGACATACTATGATAAAAGTCCTATTGTAATAATTTTATCTATTTGGAGTCATTTTGTGTCTGTTTGTGGTTGTTTTGCAACCCTGTGATCAGTTGGACCTCTGGACCTGTGCTCACGTAAACCATTTAATGCATTCAACATTCTAGAGGTTTTGTTTTCCTACAAGAAAGTAGAAAGAATTAAAAAATCCCCCTACCCATAGCAAAAAGTAAACAAAACTCATCACAAAATGGTTAACAAGAGTAATGATCAACATAATCTACACCAATAGAATACACCAGATAATCATAAAATATATCAGCAACAGCAGTGTTCAGAATGATGAACAGCACACAAACAATGGAGGACAGAAAAAAGAAAAAATAGAAAATCTGGCTCACCGTCATGAAATAATTGACTGAAATGTTTTTTTTACCTTTGCGTTTCCTACACAGAAGTAATCCCACTGCCAACCACATCAGAGCCACCAATAAAACACTGGCAATGATCAACATCAGGGTGAGGAAGGAAGGGAATCTGTGGGTACTTTGGGTACTGTTGGGACTTTGAGTACTGGTGGTAGTCTTTTCACCAGATGCTGGAAAGAAGATATTAAGGATGCTTCAACATTATGATTCATATATTGAACCTGAAGAGGAAAACACACCAAAAGAAGAACAAATCATCTTTACTTTGTTTTGAAACCTTCAACCAGCTCTCTGGTGATTCTCCAGTTCCAGAGATGTTGCACTTGTAGAGTCCTTCATCAGACTTGGAAACATTTTGGATGGTCATGTTGGTCGTATACCAGGTCCCGAGATGGGAACCATCTTTATAGAAATCTGCTATGTGTTGTGACTGAGTTTTCTTGTTTTTACAATACAGAATCACATCATCTCCCTCCAACACAGGATGGGCAGGACTCTCCATGATCACAGAACCAGCTGAACAATATCATAAAAACATATTTGATGTTATTATAAGGTATACACATTATTTATATATATCAGTTATGTACTATGGCTATGTATGTTGTGTCAAAATAAAAATGCAAATAGTTTGGTTTATCATCAACAGATTAATACAATACAAATTAAAGAAAAAAGCTTTTCTATAATGTTGATATTTGTGATTCACTATGTATATTTATATTCATTTAGTTAAAGCTAATTTATGATGATATTACTAATATTAATAATAATAATTTACAATATATTACACTGTGAATCACTAAACAAAGATTAGATTTTCTTTCTGTGTTTGTTATTTGTAATTCACATATATTTTACAAAATATTACTTATAAATTAACAGAACATTGAATTTCTGTATTTTTCTGTATTGTGTATAATGTTAGGGAAATATTACCTGCATTATCCTAATTTATATAAAAATACTCTATAATTGGAACTTTTTCCAAAATGATAATCTGAGATTGCTGTATCAAATCATTTGTAAAATGTTTTTATTAACTTGCTAAACATACCAGTAACAAAGATATTTACAGCATCACTTTTTTCTCCCTCTTCATCTTCACACCAGTATTCTCCACTGTGTCTTTCAAAGGTGGGATAAATGGTGCAAGATGGAGCTGATGTGTTGCAGTTCGAGGAGTGTGTTGGAGGAATTTTGTTGAGCTTTGCCTTCACTCTCCATCTAGTGGAGCCATCATTCTCCTCACAGTGAACAGAGACAGTCTCATATAGAAAGAACTGTAGTCTGTCTGGAACAATACGAGGAAAAGCTGCATCTGAGACAGAGAAAGAAAAAGTGATTCAATTATTATCCAAATTAACCATTCACAAAACTAGGCATACAATACATTTAAAGATATTTTAACCGTGATTACAATATAATGTCACTTTAACTGGACCATACTGCATTATAAAAGCTGACATCAGCTAATTCAGTTAAGTTGTGAAAAAGGTTAAGTTACACTTATATAAGTTATGAAAACCATAACTTCCCCAACAAAACCTCATCATCATAAAATCAAACATTGCACTCTCAGGACGCTTTAAACTAGGCTAGTTAGCTCCTTAGCAGGACCAATTTACCTGTTGTTACTTTTTTCCTCATGATTTGGTTTACAGCTTCATTTTTTATGTAATATATAACACACTCAACTACTAAGATATTGAAGCATTATAACAGATTGAGTATTAGAACAGATAATTTCAGCAACAGCTTGGAAAGAATCTGTAAATGAGCTAAGGCTAGCTGTCCCTGCTGTCTGACTAGCTGGAGTCAGTGCAGTTTGTTGTTATTTACCTGTTTTATACTTCTTAATGATGTAACATATACAAAATTATACATTTTTGGCATAATATGTTGTATATGGTAAAACAAATGTCAAAAATTAAGTCAAATTCTAATCTTAACTCACTTTTCACCAAATGTAGCATTTTGTTCTTGTAGGACAGAAACTTTATTCTTGGTCATATTTGACATGTAACTTTACTACTCTGTTTCTAAGGTATAAGTCATTCATAATGTTCAATATCATCAAATACTTATTTCATCTAATGATGCCTGAATTTGCATATAGCATGGAAACAAGGTTTACAATATATAGAATATTACACAGCGTGCTATAATAGTGGTATGGTGCATATGATATATATTTTTCCAATGAGTGAATGGTGCACACATTATGTATAATCCATAATGTAAATCATAACTTGCCAATAGTTGAATACATAAATACAATATACATTAAGTATATTCAACTCACCAGCTTTCTGAGCAAAGTAACTGTGGTGAACTTGTGCAACCAGCAGGATCAACACACCCAACACTGGAGAGACAAATGAAGAGAGCTGGTATATTATGTGCAAGCTGCAAAGATGAATGGAGGGAAGGTTGACAGACAGACTCAGTACTCACTCATTCTGATGCAGAGAGCTGTAACCTCCATGATGTCTTGCTGCTGACTGTCTGAACATCAGACTACAATTGAACCACAATGTAGGTCAGAGCCTCCTCTTCCTGTTTGAAGTATTTCTGGTGTTGATGCAGCGGCAGGTTTGAATCTACAAATGTATATCTGAAGCCTGATCTGATCTGCTACAGTGGTGAAATATGCGTTGGTTATTAAAAAATCTGTCAATGTCAGGAAATCAGTTATATTTTTAATAAAATATGAAGCCTCATAAACATTGATTGCTTTACTGGTGAGCCTCTTTTCTCTATTTTGAAATATTACTAGCTTAGTTAGTGCTAAATGGCCAAAGCCAAAGAACCAGTGTTATGATATCCTGAATATAAATGAATGTAGTAAATGCATAAATGGTCAAACTTTATGTGTATAAGACATTTTGTGAGTGTCTGGCTACATAAGCTTTTCTTTGGCAACACACAAGCAAATGTTTTCTTTATTTTGTTTTTTTAGTTTTTATGCACAAGGTCCACAGTGATCGGACCTGCAGCAACTGGGCTACTTTTAAAGAGTTGATCATCATGGTCTGTGAAACAATAAATACTTACTACTAACTACTATGACAGGGAACGAACAAACACAGTCAAAATAAAAAGGAAACAACATTTTCTGCTGGTGGGAAATGAAAAGTGGAGTCCTGTGTCAAAGTCTTTACACTTTGCAAAGTGACCTCCAGCCATTAGAAGTCTTTATAGACGTTTGCAGAAATCACTGTTGTTTTTCTTGGGAAATTTGCACCAGAATTTATTGTTTATAAAACACTCTGGATTAGTCCATCTTTCTCAAATACTATCTTTGTTCAGATTAAGCGTCTTGCTCATGGACACTTATTGTAGACACAGCACAGATCTATAGATTGTTAAAGAGGTAGCGTCACCATATCTGATAGGGAAAAATCTCTGTATTGACTACAGTAGAAGAGTTTAGTTACAGCACATTCTGCAGAAATCTGGCTTGAATTGAACCTCCATTGTGCAGGACTGAGCACTTTGGCACTGTCATGTGTTCCTCTCCTTTCTCTTTTGTCTGCATTTTAACATCTGAAAGTAGTCCCACTCTGCCCTCTGCTGCCAGATGGCCATTTTTCAGGTTTAGGTGTAAAAAATGTCAGGGTAAGCTTATTTTTAAAGCACATCTGATATACAAGCACAATTCAAAGAGCTTTACAGAATGCAGTAAGAACATTAATGAAAAAGAATACCAGTTAAATGGAAATTAAAAAGACTTAAATACAGGATAACAGACTACAAAAGCAGTTTACAGTGCAGTTCTAAGTTGTAAATTGTCCCAAATGCAACAGTATTTAAGTTATATTTTAAATCGTCTATGAGTTGGGGCACATTTAAGATAATTAGCAGATTGATTCCATCTGTGTTCAGCATTGTTATTGGAAGCAATTTCTTACTTGAGGATCTACTGGTTGACTGCTTCCTGAAGATCTAAAACGCCTACTGGGTTCATATTCCTTGAGGAGATAAGACGAGATTGTTTAATGATTAAGTTGCAGAACTATGAATGCAGATTCTTCCATACAAGATCTTCCAGAGGGATAATTGAATGGTGTGATAAGTAGTAAAATAATGTGAAAGATGAGATTTTGGAGCAAGATTTTAGACATTGCTTCCAACTAGATGTCTTCACAAGTCAGAGTTGATGATTCCTGTAATATGTCACCCATCTGTATTTGCCCTGTTTTTACTGCTAACATTCTTTTATTGGCCCAAGAAATTCACTACAACAACTACTGACTGATATTTCACATGACTGCCACTGATCTACCTTGTAGCTCGTGATAAAGACGCAAAGGTCAAGTTGAACTGATATATTACAACTCCTTATGAAACTTGAATGATTTGGGACAGTGTGTTAGCTTACTGGAGTTATTGTTGCACAATAGGAGAGACAGAAAAATACATTTTCATTATTGATTATATAGACTAGACAACGCAACAAACAATCTAACAGATTGTGCAGAGAGAATCAGACGAAAGAGAAAAAAAGTGACCATATCTGATATCAGATGTACTATGGACCTGCAGCTTTTCTCTGAGAGGAGCTGACTCGCTGACGCACACAACAGATAAGGTTTGTTTTTGTTTTTAAAGTTTTTAGGTTGAAATTTTAATTAGAAAACATTACTTTTTGACGATTTGACAATTAAAAGCAGATCTGTCATCACAAGTGGATAAAGTCTCATATAGCTGTGATTATATATACTTTTACATCACACTTTTCTTCTCTATATGGCCTCTTCTTTAAAAATATACCTTCTGTTTCTGGTTTCTATCATTTTTCAGAACTCCAGAATGAATACAACCAAAGATGAGCTGAACTTTAAACAACAGTTTTTCAGTGGCATACACGGTACATGGACTACTTTCTGATTTTGTTGGAACAGCATGCATTTATGATTTAATGTGATTTGATCATTTTAATATTCAGTGGTGTTATTACAAAATATAATGTCAAATACAAGACTTTTCATAATGGATTCACTACATATCTTATGGTAAAAAAATTTTAAATGTTAAAAGTATTTTTTTCTGTTTAGTATGTATAGTAATAGAACAGAATATAACTTTATTGGAAAAAAATTCTTCTAATTGACCAAAACAGCACAAGAACATGTAACAAACATATAGAACTAATGTGGTAACAAGAAACAAAAAAAACACTGCGGTATAAAGTACACCACAATACACAGGTACATTTGTATCTCAGGTTTTACATGGAATGAAGTACTTTTTTAATAATTGTATACAAAAACAGTGAAAATAAATTAAACAAACAGGAAGCTTAATGCTTTATCTCTTCTCCTGGTATACAGTTCACTCCACTTCAGCTGGGGTTTCCCAATTATTTAGGAATGTTCTCACCAGTTCACTCATAAACCTGCAGTTCAGGTGGATATCTTGCTTAAGAAGATGAAAATTGCCTGCCTCTTTAAGCTTGTGCTAACACAAGGCTGAAGAGCTTGAGGAAAGAAACATGTTTGGTGGAAAAACATAGTCTGTATTCTTGAATTATGTGTATGGTTTTGTGTTCTGATTTAGGGATTTTTGACTCTGCTACATTCAATTTTTCTTTCACTGATATTCCAAAGTTTGAAGTTTCTTCTCTTGCTCACTTTTAGGTGCTGCCTCCTCATTGGATGATGTTTTCTTTGATACAACCATAGCCTTGGGTTGTGCACTGATTGTTGGCATTATTATAGCTGCCATTATCATGTACAAATGTAAACGTAAGTCACAACCCACTGACGCAACCCATTGTTTCATTTGATGATACAAAATCTAATTTTATTAATTTTGATGTTGAGTGTAAATAGACAAAAGGAAAAGACATATATTATCATTCACTTAACCCAAAACATAAAGTATTTCAAAATGTATCTGCCTTATTTTGGTGTAAATTGCTATCAGTGCGCTTCTGTGTTGTTCAATGTCACATCTTTGCTTCTCAAAAGGTGACAAAGATGCTTTGAGGAAAACACTGACGGAGCTGAAGATGGAACTGGAGAAGCAGAGAAATGATGTCAAAAGGCAACTCGAGGAGGTCGAGGAAGCGAGGGAGAAGAACAAGGGGGAGCTTCAGTCAGTAGAGAGCGAGATGGCAAAAAGAGAAATGACATTTGACAAACCCGAAGAATTACTGAAAGAAAAAGAAAACTTATTGAGAGAGCAGTGGAAACTTGACGAGACAAAAAAAAACTATGAGAAACAGCTGCTGAACATAGACAAATTGCTTGAACCAATAGAGATTCACAAGACGCCAATGAAGAGGGAAACTGCAGACCAGTCAGGTGACAGAGAGACACAAGCAGAAAGCGGAACCAATCAGAGCATATCAGAACAAAATGACATCAGGGAGCAGCCTTAAATGTAAAAGTTGTTGTCTGAATCAAACAACTTTGAAACTACTTCTGCACAGAACTCAGCTATATCACACCTGTTTTAGCCTCTTTACATAGGCTCCCTCTTTGTTATAGGATTGATTTAAGATCTTATTGATTATCTTTAAGTCTTTACCTTAAGAGTCCAGGTTGAACACTAAATGGGACAGAGCCCTTACCATCAGAGCCCTGAGGCTCTGAAATGACCTGCCTGAGGAAATAAGGCTGTCTGATCAGAAAGCATTCCCTGATTTTACCTGAGCTGCCTGCTTATTTTACTTGATGCAATTTGACTTGATCGCATTTATGGATTTTATTTGGTTTTAATCTCTCTCTGTTTCAAATGTGTTTTGTTTTTGTTGCAATGCACTTTGTAAGTGTTTTCAAAAGCACTATATAAAATAAATAAAGTTTATTATTATTTTGCACTTACAATGTAAGTGATGGGGGACAAAATCCACAGTCCACAGAGTGTCATGTTTTCAATCTTGAGGTGGGGCATTTAAAAAAAAAAAACTACCATGGTGTTTACAGTTGCCATGGTGACGCAGGTTGCCAAACTTTAAAGCATTATTACCCACATTTCAAGTGATCATTTTATTTGTAACAGTTTTGAAAAGTAGCATATTACTTATGGATCATTCTAAAAATCCTCCTATTAGTTGTTCTGCAGTATCTGTACAAACAGCCTGTGCAGTTGTTCTTCAATCTGCATGCAAATAACACAACTTTACACTTTCAAATAGCATGCAGTGCATATGCAACAGTCCAATTTTGCATGCAGGTGACATGTCAGTCCTTTCTAGTAATGCTGTATATATAACAACAACAACAACAACAATAATAATCATAATAACACTAATCATAATAAGAATCATAAGAATCATAATAATAATAATGAAATGACTACCAGTAACTATTTGGATAATAGTTGAGGCATGAGAAGTAGTTATAGAAACAAGAGTGAAGTTAATAGACATTGATAAATAATAATTTATGTAAATAAAAAGAGGAAAATAAAAGTAAACAAAGAAAACAGACTTATATTTCATTTAATGGGGCCTCAGCTCTCCTTTATGTATTCGAAAGCAAGTTGTTTTCATGCCGTCGTAGATCTAATATACTTTGTAAATGTTGCAAAACAGAGACAGAAAGACAGGCGGGAAAGCAGGAAAGCAAACACACCTCACGTGGATCAAAGTACAAAGTACTCATTCTCATTGTACTTGAGTGAAGCGGCTTTGACACACACACACACAACAGGTATGTTGCAGCTTTTGAAAATTAAAATAGTCTAAACTGCTCTCTACCTCTTACTCAACCAATTGAAATATTAGTGTTTCGAAACAATTCTGTTTGCCTCCATAGTAGGGGAAACCGGGGATGGTTGTAAGATTTTTGACATTTCTGTCTGTAGCTTGGAGCTCTTTTAAACCACTGCATTCAAAATGAAAAAATTAAATGGTGTAGCTTTTATCTCTGTAACACAAACAGGAAATGCCTCAAACACAAGGAGTGAAATGTTACAACTGACTCCATAGTGTGGGTTATTTGTAACCAAGCAGCAACCTCTGGGGCTGTACAATGAAGCCTAAAAACTGCAGTTCCCATAGACCTCCATGTTAAAATTTATGGCAGGTGGCTTGTTTCAACCATTCAGCCCGCCTCTTTGCCCATTTTTGATTGGCTGGGAGTTAGGCAGTGTCATGCACTGCCAAGATGGCAACGGCCAGAGCTTCAAAACTGCTCTTCAAAAACGAACGGGTGATGTCATGGTAACTGTGTCCATATTTTCATACAGTCTATGGTTGTAACATAATCTGGGGTGAAATGTAACATTATGAAATAAGGATTATGACAAAAACTCAAGATAATGTAAAACTTTTTATTCAACACTTAAATTACTTTTCAACATAATTTGGATGTGTTTGCAAGTGTGGGTGTGTTTGTATGTGTGTGTGTGGGTGAACATACAGTATTAAAACTGAAAACAAATGTGCACTAGCTTCATTAATTGAACATTAGTGTGTTTCTGTGTGTCTCAAGTATGTTAGTCACCGTCAGAGTCACAGTGGTGATAAATGTATGGCACTCCCATAGACTCTTTTACATCATTTGATGCTCTCTTCTAAATGTTGAGAGGCTCCTCCCCTGTCAGTCTTTCTCTTTCAGGACCGAGGCAATTCAAGGTAAACATATAAATACAGTGAAATGCTTTGCTTGGGGTAGGCATGTAGTTACAACTAACCCAGACTTTTGTAGCCATGAACTATTCTCCATTTAAAACATTAGCACTAACAACTTGCATGAAAGATATCTACATAGAAACTGGAAACTGATTTAAGTTTGATGAGTTTAACAGCTACATCTACAAAGCAAACAAGCAAACAAAAATAAATTATGTAAAAAATATATACTTTATTACCTCAAAATTGCTTTTTTTCTTTCTGTCTGCCTCAGAGTGTTACTTCCTCACATTTGGAAAATTGAGCATGTGCAGAGTGACTCAGGTGATTTGTTACTTGTTCCTGGTTGGAGAAGTTGAAAGTGTTATAACCATCCCTGATATCCCCTACCTCTGTACCTAGATTTTTTTTATCACCAAACCAAATACATGAGGGGATGTAATGGTTTCTGCCTACAGATAACTGATACTCCCTGCTGACAGATGGCTGTCCTCTACCTTTGAACTATTATTGAATGTAGTTCCCAAAATCTACACGCAAGATCATCTGAGCCTTGCTTATGGAACCAAATTCAGTCTGGCTTCTATAATCACCAGCTGTTGTTGAATCACCACCAACGGGCCTATTTAGTCAGAAATTCCTAACAGCTGGAGTCACAGTGAAGTGTATTGGTGCAAATAGGTGTTGGAGGTTTGAAAGTACTCCAAGATCACCTTCTAACAGGTCATCTCTGGAGGATGCCCACTCTGACTGTTGAGGACACTCGCTTGGTTTTATCAAGCAGATTCAGAAACCTGGCTCTAACAGTTCAGCCAATTAAGGCCCTAATAATACATCTCTCAACCTAATTTTATTGTGAAATCATATATCTATCACATATACAGCAGTATATTGTCCTCAGTCACCAAATATGAGCCATTGCCAATCTATTATTCAATAAACAGTACTAGTTTTACCTTTACAAGATTATCATAATTTTTAATCTAAATTAAGTTAAAACTAATGTCATTCGATCCTGAAGGAGGCATCTTTGCTTACCTGAGAGAAACCAGAGGACCTCAGAGATGAGCACAAGTCAGGAACTATCATTGGAGTGTATAAAATTCGCACCAGTTTTATTTGGTTTTACAAAATAAGCAATCAAAGAATACAAAAAGTAAAATACAAAAACTTAAATGAAATATTAAGCATAAATTTAAAAAAAACTAGAAAACTAAAGAAAGTCTCAAAGAGATACTCCAAACAGTGGAGGATCTTGGCTTTCTTTTATAACTATACATCTTCTTATTTGCTTTACGACATATCATCTATCTCCAGGACAAACAGTGACCTTTTCATTATCTGTCACTTACATCAGACTACATGGAACATTTGAACATCTTCTTATTTACATTTGAGATTAAAATCAAGGGATGTCTGCTAGGTGCAGAAATCCACAGCTTCTCATTTGCCTCAGGTTATCTGACGGCTGTCTATGTTTTTGATATCTTTGCTTAGACATTCTTGATGTATCAGATCTAGTTCAGTACACAGTGCACAACTTGTAAATAAATCCCCACGAATGGTGCCAGGCATTAGACATCAAACTACGTTTAATTTGTCAGTAATTCAAATTTATTAAAAAAAAAAACTTGAGTAGAGTTTGTCTCAGCCACATATAGTGAAACTTTCAACAGGGAAAAGATTTTAAACCACAAGCAATAAGCTGTCTGCAGCATTAAACTGTGATTACAGACCAGCAACATCTGAACTCATTGCCATGCTCTCTTTTCTGTAAGATTTGAAGTGACTTTGTTTTATGTTTTATCATTCCAGCTGGACTTGTCTCGTCTTGCTATACCTGTTGTATCATGAGTGTCAGGTTTTACAGCATCTCGATTGTTGCTGTGACTCTCTTGGCTTTTCCCACATGGAAATGTAAGTCTTGTTGGTGATATGAATATTTTCATGAAAAACATAACAGTTAAAGGATTACCAAAATATTAAAATGTTTTTTTTTCTTTTCTTAAATTAGAGGTTTTACATTGTTTGCTCCTTCCTACTTGTCCTTTTAAGACAAGTGAGTGACTTATTTGCTGCAATGGTTTTAAGTCTTTTTAAGATGTAATGATGTGTTAATTTCCTCTTGTTTTGACATTAAAGTGCTGATGTGTTTCTGTGACTTGTTCAGTTGTAGGCAATTTACAAAAAGATGAGAAAATTCATGAGGAAAAGATAAATTCACTGTTTCAAAGAAAGGAAAACTGGGAAGATGTGAAGAAGGATGCGGAGAGTCCACCAGACAAACTCAATCTGCAGCTTAAAAAGGTAACAGAGATAAAGACAGAGAGGGCAAGAAGAAGAAAGAGAAAATGTGTTGCATGAAAGATTGAAGAGATTGAACCTCTCAAAGCTGTTTTTTCTTTTTTATATATATTTTGAGAAAAAAAAACAATTTATTCAGCACTTCAAATTATAATATAATAATATTTCCTGAAGAAAAAGTTTTGTATATGAACATAATTCGTAGGAGAAAAGGTTTCATAGAGAGAACAGACCAGTCAAGTAGCTTAATGCTTGAATTTCAGCCCAAGAAGGTCAATGTTGATGTTTAACATGTTTCAAAATACAGTTTTTTGTTTGCTTGTACGGATAGTTTTGAGATTAATAGAACAATCTTATTCTACACTGTGACGGCAAATTCAGTATGAGTTTGCTCCAACTCTTTATATGATGTTTACATTGACTGAAACATCATACAATTTATAACCTAAAGACTCCTTTTGAGCACGGAAGTTTAAGACTTCATTTTTTCATATTTTTTATGCTGCACCATTCAATCCAATGTCTTTGAGTTCATTTTCCATTATGCTATGTATAGGGAATACACTCATTCTCATGGTGATAAATCTTTTTTATAACTCTATTGTTTTAACAATATTACACGAAATTACAACAGTTTTTTTTTCGTCTTTCAGAAGTTCACAAAGCCTACCACCATCGATGGACCGTTCTTCAAATCTGCCTTCACTTCTTTAAGCGGATCAATTCCCCTTGACAAAGTTTTCATCATTCTCCTTATAGACACATGTGGAGGTAACGAAACATATTGTTTACGTTTTATTGTAATGTTTAGTGTTTTGTATAATATGGGAAATGTACCATACTTGTATAGTGCTTTTCTAGTCTTTAATCCGCCCATCAGAGGAAAACTAAGCATTCACACTCATAGCACAGCCATCAGGAGCAATTTAGGGTTAAGCGTCTTGCCCAAGGACACATCGACATGCAGAGCCGGGAATCGAACCACCAATATTCCGATTAGAGGACGACCCGCTCTACCTCCAGAGCCACAGCCACCGACATATACTGACTGATATACTGACTGTTAATATATACTGACCATTGTAAATCATCCATTTTAGAATTATTAATTTAAGTACATGATGTTTAATAAACCTTTATCAGTAAAGTTGGATTTTTATTTTTAATTAACTGCCAAAGTTTATCTTAATTCACACAATTTTAAATTTTAAAGATATTTTCATGTTTTTAGGAACTTTAATTAGCAAAAAGCTCCAACTATAATAAAAATCCACATTGTTCTGTTTTATTTTTCCAGTTGACTTGGCTGCATTCATTTCTACAGTCTGTAACCACATTGCCTTGGTTGGTGTCATTGTGGAGTTGGCTTTTCTATTTGCTGTTTACAAACAGAAAAGTAAGTCACTGCTTATTGATTTAAGGATATGAAATAAAGATAACAGTGTTAAAGGGGTCCTTTATGCAGCCCCTCAGCCTGTCTCTTAAAGGCCTCTCTCCAAATGGGCCCAGTCTTTTCTGATTGGCCAGCCACAGGAAGTGTCCTCTGCCCCTGGAGGCTACATCAAGCAACAATTATAATAGGATTTCACTTATTTTTTTCCCTTTTTTACCCAAAATATAACCTTTTCAAATATGATATATGTGAGTGGACAATATGAACAATTTTAACAACAAAGGCTAAAGAGCAGACAGCTGTTTTTGGGTATGTGTGAATAATCTGACTTAATTCAATTTTACATCCTTTTTTCACAAAAAGGTGTCCAGAGAAAGTTGGAGAAAGAAATTGTACAGCTTCAAAAAGAGTTGGAGGAGAAAAGGGAAGAAGAGGAAGACAAGGTTGAGGTGATCAACACTCTGATGGAGCAGAAGAGAGAATTGGAGAACCAGAGGGATCAACTCAAAGAGTTTCTGGAGAACATAGAGGAGCAGAGGGAAGAAAACAAGCAGAGGCTTCAGTTAGTGGAGAAGGAGATAACAGAGAAAGAGAAGACATTCAACAAACCAGAGGAATTATTGAAAGAAAAAGAAAACTTGTTAAGAGAGCAGTGGAAACTGGACCAGATAAAGAAGGATAATGAGAAACAGTTGCTAAACAGCGAGAGACTGCTGGAGCCACTAGAGATGCAGGTCACAAGAATACAAGAAAGAAGGAAATAGACATACGATTTTGAATTTAGGTAGAAAAGTCAGAGGAAGGGAAAGGTGTTGCAAAAGATAAAGTTCAAAATTATTACCATAGTTCAACAGGAATCTGTTTTAAATATAAAATGTAGTTTTGAATATGTTTTCAAATACAAAGCTGGATGAGTATTTATTTATCCTGGGTAAAGCTGAATGGATGTAAGTGTGAAGTTTTTACTTGTTTGTTACTGTGTAAGGAAATGTGTTTTTTTATACTTTTTTAAAACATCTTTGAGTATGGTAACTTAAGTGGTAAGCTTTGCTGTGATATATCTGTAACAGAACTTTGTTAAAATATTTTCAACATTTTTCGCATTTTAATGTAGACAATCTCTTGTTTGTAAGCCTATGTATTATGTTGCTGGTGCTCATCATTTGGTTTCTTCCTCTTGAAAAAGAAGATGCCTGGGGCCTCATTTTTCAAAAACACCTTAAAGCTAAGATGACCCTAAAGTCAGTCTAACAAAACTTTCTAAAGCTTAAGAGATGTTTCCTAAAAGCATTGTAAGACACTCCTAAAATGATTGTAGATTAACTAGAGGCTTTTAAACACTCACAGGAGGCTGAGAGCATCTTAAGAAGCTGCAGGAGGAACCAAAACCCATGTTTTATTTTCGTAGATTTCTTTTGTTTGTTTGTTTTTTTTAGAAGTTTTTTTTTCATGAACACTAATGTTCTTAAGTGATATTTGGTGTAAAATAACAATATTGATGTTGATGAAATTAGAAAATAAAACTAAACCAACACAAAAATCATATATGCATCATATATTCACCACTTCTGGCTGAAATGCCACATCCTTGTGTTTATATACTCTTTGCCTTACACACAGCAAGTCTAATTATCTTCATCACTGTAGACAGCCGATATTAAGAACGCCTTCATGGCATGTGAGTAAGTTGGGGAGTCCAGGGATGGTTGTAACATTTTTGACCTTTCCGCATTGCATTAAATGTGATGCAAGCTAGTGACCTGTGTCTGCTATTAAACAGTGTAGTTTTTATCTCTGCAACACAGACAGAAAGTACATGGTTTAGTCTCAAACACAAGGAATGAAATGTTACAATTGACCTCATAGTCAGGTGTGGTGCCTTTCCATGAATAAACCAGTAATTGTGCAAAGATAACATTTACGTCAATAAGAGATAGTTCTCAAGTGAATTCTGAAGGGGAGGATCAGTAATATCAATTTCTGTGTGTGGTTGCTAGGCCATGTGTATTGGGCAAAATGTGAAAGATGCCAACTATTACTGATGCATGTTAGAGAAACCTGAGACACCGTTGTTTTCTGAAGATGAATCAATAGGAGGGGTCATGAGAGGTATGTAATTTAATGTTTTATGATTTTTCATTAGTTTTTTATCCCAGGATCAAGGCCTCGGTTTGCTTTGTAATATTCTTTATGCAGAGTAAACCTATCCACATTGAACTCTACCAGTTTCCAGTGTATTTCTTTGAGTCTTTCTCTTAAACATTTTGAGTTTAAAACTAAGTTGTAGCTGAAGATTCATTGGCCCATCTAAAGATTTCCCACAACACTAGGTCTGTTGTAACATAATATGAAATGTAACATCATGAAATAAGGATTATGACAAAAAGTCAGATATTGAAAATTTTGTATTTTAGCAAATAAGCTCCACATTAGGAGAGGTCATGAGAGATATATAATTTAATGTTTTACGATTTTTGATTGGTTCTTTATCCCGGGATCAAGGCCTCACTTTGTTCTCTATGTAGAGTAAACCTGTTCACATTGAACTCTACCAGCTTCCAGTGTATTTCTTTGTTTTCTTCCTTCTCATAAAAGTTTAAGTTTAATACTTTTAATAAGTTGTAGCTGAAGATTTATTGTCAGTGCATGGTGATCTCAGGGTGGTGCCCTGTTGTTAATTAATAATTTTATTAATATACATTTTATTTTTTAATTATCAAATATTGTTATTGATTATTGCTTATAACATAGTCCCAACACTAAAATGTGTTAGATGCTATAAGGAAATAGGACTGACATCTGGTCTAGATTGAAAAAGTTAAATATTAACCAGTCAGTGTTGTTCAGTCCAATAAAACAAACAGAAACCTGAAAAACCTGACATCAAATCTGACTTTCTTTGTATTGCATTTTATTTCATGCATTATTCTAAAGGCCTGACTTAAAAGTTTACCCACAACTACTGGAAAAGATTCAATAACAAGTTGTAAAGAGACATTTATTTATAATCAGTGTTTGTCAGGAGAGTTTTAGCATCCACCAATGTTTTAAATTAGAAAAGCAAAAATACATTACAATACATACAATACATAGTTGTTTTTTTTTTTAATTTTACGAATATAAAAACATGTAAAATTGTAATTACAGACAAGCCTGCTTGATAAAAAAAGAACACACTTCATCTTATGACACATGACCATGTAGTTCAAAGTACAAACGATGTTATCTGAGTTCAGAGTTTCCTGGGAGGTGAGGCGACACTTTGACGCTCTCAACAGGTATGTGGGATTTTCAAAAGTAAGTCTACATTTTTTAAATTGCTGCTGTTCTGCTTTCAATAACCAAAACATGCATGTTCATTATATATGTATATATATATGTGTGTGTGTGTGTGTGTGTGTGTGTGTGTGTGTGTGTGTGTGTGTGTGTGTAGCGAATAGATAGAAGGCCTTCCTTTACAACAGACTTAATGTAAAACTGTTAAGGCTTTGGTACAGTAGATCATAGACTTAAATCAAAGTATGAAAGTCAAATCTGTATATGGGTTATGCTGGTAATATTGCATGCTGTACATTTAACAAGGATTACAAAATAATGCTAGCATAGGTGCTGGTGAGAACATCTTTTACTGGTGTCCAGGATGTGTGGTGAAGCAGCACAATAACAAGCTCCAAAGGCATGAGGTCAACCAGGGGGGTCTGGGCCTGCTCCTTTTCAAAACATTTGTAAATGGTGCAATTTGGTGCATTCTGGACTTGATTTTTATCCCTGACAAAGGAACTCATTTACCTTCAAAAAGTATGCGACAAAGATGAAGGAGTCCTATTTAGCTGCTTATTGAACAAAAAAACTTGTTGGCCTACTTATCTTAACAACCCAACTCTATTTTAAAATAAAAATGAACTAAATATCTGATTTATCAACATTATTGTAGCAGGAATTGACATTAGTCAGTAAAGTTAAATTCTTGTCACTTTCATTTTAACATAAGTGACTACACACCACCTCTTGTTCCAACTTTACACAGATAATCACTATTCCTATCGATACTCCTTGGTTTGGTTATTTATCAATACTCTTATCAGTTCTTTTTCATTACAAAAGAATTAGAAAATGTATTATTGTTTAAGCTTGTTTGTAACAATTCACTATTAGCTGAGCCAGTGAACTGTGGCCACGTAAAACATTGGATGAGAGACTGAGTGGAGTGAAATATCACTTTTCTATCAATACAACTTTTATTACAGTTTTATTGATGAAGTACTGTATTTTTACATATGAAGGTTTTATCTTCACTTCATCGCTGACTTGGCTCTGTGTGTGTGTGCGCGTATGAAGGAGTCCATACGCATACACACTCACAAGCATGAAAACATCAAATATCAATAAAAAAAATTGTAATGTCGAAGTTTATCAATATTATGGCTTCTAATAATTTGGCTTGGGGCCCATTTAATGCCTGGTTTCAGTATACATGCCTACAGAGAAATAAGTGCACATTAAATAAAATAATAAGTAAAAAAAAATTAAAAAAAACAATGCATATACAACCGGAGGAAGCTGGAGCATCTTTTTCCCTTGAAGTTTAACTGCACACAAAGTGAAAAGCTTTGATGGCAGAGTGAAATTTTTTTGCATTACTGGTAAAAAAAAAAAAAAAAAAAAAAAAAAAAAAACTATGACGGAACAAATACGGTAATTCACTTTTGATGGAAATCAGTCTGTAGATAGAGCTCTTGCACCCATGTGAGAGCCTGAAAAGTTGCCCAGGAGGAAATCTGTACAATGTATTGATTTAAGTATTATCTCAGTTTAAAACTGGTCCATCAGGCATCGATAGTACCTGTTGTTTAAGGTCCTATCTGTTTTTCACTCAGTCACACTCATTCTTTATATGTAAAAGATCCATTATAATTTATTCTAATCTTGTTTTCCTTGCTGTATTTCTGTAGTTTGGCTTTCTTGGTCTATTCTGTACACACATCTGTTGCCTGTCTGTTAGTCCTGGGAGAGGGATCCCTCCTCTGTTGCTCTTTCTGAAGTTTCTTCCATTTTTTCCCTGTTAAAGGGGTTTTTGTTTTTGTTTTTAGTTTAAATCAAGAGTCTGAGGACAAAGGATGTTGTATTGGTGTACACTGAGGCAAATCTGTGATTTGTGATATTGGGCTATACAAATAAAATTGACATGACTTGACCTGTTATAAATATTAATATAAATATTTAACATGTTCCAGGCTAAAACAGGCTGTTTTGTAATCAGAATTGAAACATCTTTTGTATGATGAATTTGTAATTATTTGTGTTGTCTTTTCTGGATGAATATTACTTCAAACACTTTTCTTCCTGCTAATTAATATTTTATACATGTGTATATGAATTTTCAGCACTCCAAGATGGGTCACATGAAGGACGGACTGTTTCTTGAATTTTTTCTCAGAACCTTCAATCACATCGTTGTCTTCATTCTCCTAACACACCTTTGTAAAGGTAATTAACACACAGACACATTAGTAAGGTCTGGTAAGTGTTGGGGGTGTGCCCAAATACTAATACAGATTTTTTTTGTATAAATATTTAGAAAATGATTTGTTTTTGAAAGAAAAAAAAGTTAAATAACAGTATACAGTTTGGTCACATTGCTATCCTAGTATCTCTCTTGTGCTCCTCTGTTACGTCTTTCAGCAGGTCTCAGTGAGGGGAGTCACATCTACTTGCTACATGACACATTTCCTTATAGTTGGGTGTGTTCCCAGATAAAGCTGAGCTACTGACACAAAGGAAATGCTCTCAAGGGACTTTCCATAGCCTATTGTTCCCATTCTCCTTTCCACAGTTAGGTTGTAAAAAAAAATAGGCAATAAAGTACAAAGCAATAATCACCTTTGAATATCCTCTCTACATGTTACACACTGTGCTGTCTGTGTTATGGGTGTGTAAATAAGTAAAGGTCTGTCTGCACATTTGCAGTGCACTTTAACTGTGCAGATTTAACTCAATAGTCAGCGCAGTCGTCTATGATGTGAAAGACTGGAGTTTGAGATCCGGTGTGGGGACCTTTTCCGTAAAATAGTTTATTCATAAACAATGACTTTATCATAAAATTAAAAGTGTGAGAAAAACAAAAACTATTTTTACACTTATTTCCACTTTAATTCTAATATAAATACAAATATAAATAATTTTGCTGACTCAACAAGTATAGATACAAATATAAATAATAATATAATAATAATCCCTTGGAGGTTTAGTGGAGAATTGCTTGATCAGTCAATAAACACACAAAGAGAGCACTGTCAGGTTTTGAAACAATATGATCAAACAATACAGTCAGAAGTACAATGCATATCATATCTCTGAGAGATAGAGCATATCACATAGAAATATTTTCTCTCTGAAGTGTTGGCGCCAGTTCTTAAACCTGGTCTGATTTAAAAGGTTAATGATTACCTTTTACAACCAGAAAGACATAATGAGTATAAGTAATCCTGAAAGTAGTACCACCAGGCTTTAAAAAAAACTTTAAAAAGTATGCCACAGGTGAGATATAGCTGGAATTCAAAAGTGATATATAATAATAATAAAATAATTACTTTCAATATGTACTGCAATAGTGAAACTCGAAGTGCTACAGTATTAATAACATACACACAAAACATGAACAAAAAAAAGAGTTAAGAGTAGAAATATTTTAACAAAGGTTTTTTTTAAAAAGAGTCTAGGGTCTGTGCTGCCCTCAGATGGTTAGGATGGCTCTTCCACAAGCGTGGTGCAACAGAGCAGAAGGTTCAATCCCCCAAGGCGCTGAGCTTGGTGCTGGGGGCCTGGAGGAACAAACTGCTAGCAGATTTGAGGTGTGGGTGGATCTTTGTGGTTTGATCAGTTCTTGTAGGTAATAGGTAATATAGGTGAATATTTTTCTAAGATCAGAATATAAAATAAAGCTACTTTTTTCCAGGTCAGTCTCAGCCTGTCATGACAATGGTTGGTGATGACGTTGTTTTACCATGTCAGCTGAAGCCTCCACCGGATTCTCCTCCAATGATCCTTGAGTGGGGGAGACCTGACCTGAGTCCCAGATTTGTCTTTGTGTGGCACAACGGTCAGGAACTCCTGGAGGATCAAAACAAGGCCTACAAGGGAAGAACATCATTGTCCACTGACAAACTGAAGGATGGAGATGTTTCACTGAAAATCTCTAAAGTGAAAATCTCTGATGAGGGAACATACAGATGCTACTTTCCAATACAGAAGAAAGAATATTTTGTTGAGCTTGTTGTTGGTAAGTGAACAGACCAAACTGCACTGCAAGACATATAGAGCTTTTCTAACTTATTCTAAATTTTAGTATAATAAAATTTTAACTTTAACCATTTTTTTCCACAATAGTTTCCCGCAATAGCCAAATTAAACTAGTTTATTTTCTTATATCAATTGCAAGGTTTTTGAATAGGTGGTAATCACTCTAACTGACATAGATGATGAAATGCAATTTCCATAACTTTTCATAACCCCTGACAATGGTCTACAGCAGTGGTTCTCAATCAAAGGCTGCTGACTCATATTTGATTAGATGTATTCTAAGGATAACAGTGAAGAGTGTGGAACCTATGAACTGAAATATCAGCTCATTTGACCATTTATTGAAATTAAAGTTTAGAGGGAAAAATCACTATTTGGTGGAGCTGTTAACAACTTATAGACATGTGAAATGTGACCCTGACTACACACTGCTTTTTGTAAGATGTCAAAAGCCCAAAAGGTTGGAAACTACTGCTTTCATCTATAGCAATTTTATTTTTAAAGCTTGTTATATTATCCATGTTGTCAAATATTCATCTAAAAAGTAACTAAAGCTGTCAAATAAATGTAGTGGAGTAGAAAGTACAATATTTCTCTCTGAAATGTAGTTGCTCTGAAAGTGAAGATGTGGAAATTTACAAAGGATGGACCATGTGCACTCTTATCCAATAATTTCTGTTTGAGATGTCTTCTCTTTCCCATAATCAGGTGCTGTCTCCTCACCTGGTATCAGATTAGAGGGGATTGACAAATCGTCCAGTGGAGTGATTTTACAGTGTGAATCTAAATGCTGGAATCCACAGCCTGAGATGTTTTGGTTGGACGGTGATGGAAACCTCCTCTCTGCTGGACCTACAGAGACAGTCAGAGGTCCTGATGGCCTCTATACTGTCAGCAGCAGAGTGACTGTGGAGAAGAGACACAACAACAACTTCACTTGTAAAGTCCAACAGAACAACATCAACCAGACCAGAGAGACATACATCCATATTTCAGGTAGAAGTTGTTTCTTCCAACTTACAGCTTCCAAATGATCACAAAGTTTGATTGTTCTTACTTTTATTATTTCAGATGATTTCTTCATGGCTCCATCCAGTTGTGCTGCTTCTGTTACCTTCAGTGTGTTGTTTGCCTTCATGATTATTCTTGCAGTAGTCATTTTTCTCCTGAAATGGAGACAACACAAAATTGGTGAGTCAAAAAATAATAATTTTTACTTTTTCTATAAATGTGTTATCAATGCTGAACATCTTCGATAGTTCTATTTAACAGTTAATTAACAGTAATAAACATTATTCAGTGTTTATACTGAACATTATAATGGCATTATTTATCATGTGTTTTCCAGGTTTTTAATAATAGTAGAGGAAAATTGAAATAGTGCTCTATGTTGAATTTCTCTCTTCTTTTCTTTTTCTCTTTTTTCCTCATGTTGCCTTACCTCCTTCCTTCTCTGATATTTCTCTTTCCCCTGAATTAACCTTTATTTCATAATCCTCAGTTTTTCTTTCTCTTCCTTACTTGGACAGTTATTTTCCCATTTTGATTAATGATAATTGATGTTGCTTTTTTGTTAAATAAAAATAAATCGGCTGCTCCACATATTTCTGCTCTTTTGCTTTCTTCTGTAACTTCTCATTAAGTTTCACCTTTTTTATTTCCCAAATCCTCTATTATCTTGCTTTCAGTCTTGAGCTGATTTCTAAAGTCTTCTCCCTTCTTCAAACAATAATGTTCTTTTGTGTAATTACAGACTGTGATATCATTTTTATTCTTGTGATGCATCTTGATCTCTGTGCAGAAAGACACTGAAGCCAAACAGAAATTCAGTTACTATTATTCAATTCAAATGACAGCAAATAACATCTTTACACTTTATACTACTTCCACTGTATGATATAAACCTTTTACTGCAAATAAGACTTGAACCTTAGTGTCTGACTGAGTGTTCAATGGCAAAGACAATTTCAACATGGAGCACAATTTCAGTTTTCCTCTACTATTATTCTAAACCTTGAAAAGCTTCATTAAGGATTAATCTAACTTCTATCTAACTATTGATAACTGATGAGGTATTTATGGATGAAAAATAGATCTCTGTTCAGAGAGGATACTGTCAGAATATAAACAACATGTAAACGTTAAAAGACTAACATACCAGCTTGAAGAAACTACAATTCCTTCTAATAGAAACAGTTAGTTGATATGTCTGTAAAATTAAATGTTCCTGTTAGCAATATAAAATCATTAACCAACCAAGTGTGTCACAGTTTATGGTCTATCTGGTTCTAAAATAATATACTTGCAAATAGTCAAAAACTGGACCGACAAAGTGCAGCCTTGTTTCCTGATTCTCTTCTAAATCACAATGAAATTATCATAATTCTACATGATACAGATTTGAAAGATGGCTCAGTTTTAAATAAATATGTCGCATTGTCACCATAATAATGTTAAGACATGAAAGCAATCAGAAAGCTTTGATCATGAACACTTGCCCTTAATGCTTGGGTGAAAGTAGCCTGACTGAAGGTTTTTATATATATACATTACTGTGCAAATGTTTTAGGCACCCTAGATGTTTAGATTCTTATACATTATGCAATACCATCAGGGAGGTGTCTGATAAGGTAATGGTGTTTTGAAGATCATTCCATGTTCAAAGTGCATAAAGAATTAAGCAGTGTTACTAAGCTCTGAGTGCACCTTGGTGACATTTAGAAGAATCTGATTAGTAGATCTAATGCTATATGGTTGCATATATAAGTAGGCAGTTTATCTACCAGTGTCTTGACAATGAATAACGTGTATTTTTCTCCTATGGTATAGAGAGGAATAAATATCACCTTTTTCATTATTTTATCAATCAAAGGGTCTATATCATATAGTGGAAGTAGTACACTGCTGTCAGTTAAATGAAGTAATGTTAACTTAATGTCTGTTTGGCTTCAGTGTTTAATGAAGTTTCTGCTTCTGTTTCACCAGAACAAAACCTTAAGAAGGAGAAAGAAGACACCAGAGAGCAGCTCATTAAAAGCAATAAAATGGTGGATTTGGAAAAGGAAAAGGCAAAACTTACTGAAGAGTTACAGACGGAAGAGGAAGAGCAGAAATGTGTGAAGCAGATGATTGATGCACTGAGGGAATATAAGGAGGACCTTATCAAACAAAAGGGGACAATAATTGAAAAGACGGAGAAGACGTTGAAATTGAAGGAGGAGAATGAAGCAAAACTTAATTTAGTGGAGAAAGAAATATCAGAGAAGAAGGGAGATAAGACAGTAAACAAAGCACAGGGATACTCAAAGCTAAAAGAAATCATTAAAGAGACAAACTGGAACCTGGAGGAGAGAAAACAAGACGAACAGACACTGGAGATGACTGTAGATAAAGTAGTGAAGATGACCGAAAAAGAGTTTCAAAGAATGACAAACAAGAACGAGCAACTACAGAGCCACATGGAGAAAATTAATAAACAACTGGAAAAGATAAACACACAACAAGCTGAGATACAGGAGAAACTTAAGTCAGACACAAAACAATCACAAAATATTGTAAAAGAGTCTTTACACTCAACTGAAGTTGATGTATTGATTGAAAGAAAAATGCATCAAGGTGCAATGGAGACAGACTTGGTGAAAAGTGATGATATACACGAGTCATAGGACTTAAACATCACTGAACATCAGTTCTGTGTGGAGTGATGAGGAGACTGTAACCTTCATCCGAATTAATACATGAAACAAACAGAAATGCCATATTTCCATCATGTTTGTACATGGTTTTCCACCAATTTAGCTTTGATGGTCTCTCTTTTAATGATGTTATCTTGTTTTGACCTTGTCTTCTGCAATGGTTTATTAACATCTACTAGAGATGTATTGCCACCAGGTCTTCATCTTAGAAAAAAGCTAGATTTGGATGAAACTCAGATTTAAGTTTTCTAATATTGTGTTTTTGTATTGTTTTGTCCCTTTTTGAATATAATGTAATAATATTCTCCTTCTATCATCTTGCAACGCTGATTATGATGCACAACCATTGTGTGTATATAAAGAATTATTATAAGCATATAAATGTGTCTATATAGTCATAGATCCTGACATATGCTAATTTGAAACTATGGTGATGAAAAGTTACGAGAGTTCCTGTTTCTGCCGGAGAAGTTCCTGAGTGAAGTTCGTCTCAAGGCCTGTTGTGACCTCAAACAGAGTGACGAAGTGGAAATGGTGAGTGTCAGTTAAGGAAAAGGTTTTATATGTGAACTGAATCTGAATCAGTGGTTTGATTCCCAGCTCCTCCAGTCCACATGTTGAAGTGTCCTTTGGCAAGTTACTGAACCCCAAATCACTCTCAACGGCTGCACACACACCCTGCGTAGTAGCTTGCCACCATCAGTGTGTGAGTGTCAGTAGGTGAATGTGAGTTGTAGTGAAAAAGTGATTTAAGTGGTTGAAAGACTAGATGAGCACTATATAAGTACAGTCCATTATATTTTTCATATATAGTCATTTGGGATTTTGTTGTGAGGCTGTATAGCAACAAACACATGCTTTTTATTCGATTTACTATGAGTTAACCTTCTGTTCTTTACATATGTTTTTTGTTTGTTTGTTTGTTTTAACCTGGGTTACACATGTAATGGAGAGCACTGTAAATAAATATTAATCTCAGTGAAATCAAGATGTCTGCTGAGTCTGCCTGCGAAATCACGTTCCTTGATATTGAAGCTAGGCTACTTAAAAAACCTTCACAACACAGTTTCTGAACTTGAATCATTCTGCACCATAAACTACACTGAGATTCACTGAGGAAAAAGTACAATTTACAATTTAGAACCCAAGTATTTTAAAAAATATTTTATTATTCCAGCAATTTCATAAAACATACATACAAACACACACATTTTATGACTTTATTGGAAAAGAAAATGTTCCAAATTAGAAGAGTAGTTTCAGTCAACATTTTCTCAGCACGATGTCAACACAATATCATCCTATAAATACAAAATCATATATTAATTTATATGTTGTAAGCTGCATATGACAAATAATAATAAAAAAAACATTTGAAACTTGATATTTCTCAAAGAAAATATTCAACATTGGACCAAGTAAAACTACCTGGAGTGTCATAGGGTCAAATTTAAATATTAATTATCTATCTTTTTATATCAAGAAATGTCTCTATTGTCAAGGTACCATTTCAGTGTACACAGTTCACATCTTTGGTGTTTTTGACTTTTGTCTGCGCCATTACCTGTTGATGACAGAGAAAAAACAAAATATTTATTAGCTGGACTGTAGCTGCAAGAGGAAACAAATCTTGTTAAATAATTTCACAATGTGTAATATGACCAGATATATGTGGACACATGTTCATTTCTCTGCTGCTATAACTCCTAAACTCTTCTTTTCAGCCACAAGAATGGTAATGAGGTCCAACTCTGATGTTTGGTGAAAAGATATGGCTGGATTTGGATGGGGTTGAGGTCAAGATATGTGTAGGCCAGTCAAAGTCTTCCATAGCAAACTGGAAAACAATTTCTTTATGGAGCTAGCTTTTCACATGGAGGTGATGTAATGTTGAAACAGGAAAGGATCTTCTCCAAATTTCTTCAAAAGCACACTATTGTCTAGCATTAAGATTTCCTGTTTCATTGGAACTAAGAGGCGTAGACGTACATATTTGTGTATGTTTGGTCTGAATAAGTTTATTTATCTGCCATAGGTTGTATTTTTGAAGGTGTGATGTGAGGTGATGTCAGACCTCTCCAGAACAGCAGAAGAGGGTGACCAGCAGTTCGTCTGCAGGGCCCCAGGATTTCCACAACACCAGGTTAGTGGGGGGACTGTGTTCAACACTACTGCTGGAGGGCCAGATCTGAAAAGAGCAAACTTCATGTTACCATCTGAGAAAACATTAGAAACACTAAATACTAATACCAATCTATCACTCGAAAAAAAGAACAAAATAAAAACACATGGTTGTTATTATTATTTTTTTTAAATCAAGAACAACTCACAGTGACAGTCTCTCCAGCCTTGAGTGTGAAGTAGGGCAGAAATGTGTATATGATGGGTTGTTTGTTGTCAGCTTGTATTTGCAACTCCCAGCATCCCAGTGGTTGGTCCTGCATAAAAGAAATTGTTCAGAAGAGGGAAGAAGAGACACAGAGACTGATAAATTTGTGTTCCACTACATAAAGAAGTATTCACAAAGCATCTAATGTTTCTTTCATTTGATCTAGACCAAAGACAAAAATGATACATAATTACAACATTGACTGGACTATTTTTGTTGATGCCATCCTGCATTTTTAAGCAGTGGTCACACCACAAAGTGACATTAGCAAGTCTTTGTGAAAGAGGTGGGGCCCTGAAGCTCACAGGGCTAATTGGTGAACTGCTGTAGCTGGTGAGCTAACTGATAACACACTAGCCTGCAAGTCAGTCACAACAGCTCTCCTAGCTTCTGTATATTTTCAAACCAGCAGCTATCACATCTGGAGACTGAAGCATCTTAAAGTGCCACCATCAGCCGCTAGCTGCTCCAACTGACTCCCATTCAAAAAGCCTCAACTTTTCTCTAGAAATACTCAGTCAGTCATTATTTTCAACAAGTCATTATGGTCTCAATCTCTAAATTTAGACCTCTAATTTAAAACTCTACTAAATGTGATGGTGGTCATTTTGGAAATTATTGCTCTTTTGATAAGATCAAGACATATTTTTAAGAAGGACATTTTTGCCACCCAGGTCAACCTTCTCAATATAAACTCGTCCCCTGATTGAACCGTGACTGCCAACGCTGGTGTGGACATCCTCCTGAGACTGTTTCTGAGAATTCTGAAGTTCCAGCACTTTAAGTTTACTTTTCTCTAGCTGAGAGGAAGAAGACAACACACACACACACACACACACACACACACACACACACACACACATTTGAAATATTGGCTCAAACAAATAAAATTGACTTGACCTGACTAATTTGGATGAAGTTATCCTGATGATTATCATAATTTTTGTTTGTATTGTTTTGTTTTGTTTTGTGTTTTTTAATTTTATTTTTTCTTCAGGGAAAAAAGGAAAGAATATATTTCACATATAATATGTAAATGTGACCTTCATACATAAAATACATATATAAAAAAAGACAAATCAGTTTTGCATTGATGAGCTGAAATAATGACGGGTTCTTTTTTTAGGCTTTTTCCTCCATGTCATTCAATTTTACCAAGCAGTTCATGGTAACGGATTACATCATGCACTGGACATAAAGGAGGATATTAGCTTTTACAGTATACTATGATTAGAAAGGGATCTTTTTACTGCTACTATGAAGAGGAAGCATGGCTCAAATTTTGGATTAAAAAGAATTAGACACATCACAGATTATCACACTAATCACATGCTACACAGCAGTGGTCACTAAGATCATCATATCTTACCCAACACTGACAGGGAGGGAGAGTGTGTGTGTGTGTATGTGTGTGTGTGTGTGTGTGTGTGTGTGTGTGTGTTTACCTCTTTCTCCAGGCTCCTGAGCTCTGCCGACGTGCTTTTCAGTTGTTCTCGGGTTTTCCGCAGCTCGTCAAATGTCTTTTTCCACTTCATCTCAATGCTGTTCAGCTAACAAAGAGATAGATGGATGTTAGTCTTTCAGCAGCGGTTTATTGCAGCAAGTAAATGTGTTTCCAAAGGCTGATATATCTTATTGCTCTGTTGATCATACAGAGAAAGACAGATAGAAATGAGAAACACTTTCTTTTATTTATATTTGGGTCTTGGATGGTACATGGTTAATGATCTTTATTAGACATTTAGCCATCCCTTTTTGTGATTAAAAACAATGTCAGTGTATTATATATTTATTATAAATATTAATATTCTAATGTTTCTTTATTATTAAAAGGAAGAAAAAACATCCTTGTAGAAATATCAGAAATGCTAATGTAATAATATCATCAGTATTAGTCTCAAATAGCATATATCTGTTATGTTTTTTTAAGTTAGATAAGCAGGATACTTTAGCAGGAAAGATAATGTCAGTTGTTGTTCAGGGTCTGAAGCTCTTGCATTGTGTAGCAGGATCCAGTCAGGCCCAACGTCATTATCTTTATACAAGATTTGCTGCATGGAAATAAGGACTGCAGCTGTGTAGATGGAGAACTAATGGTATTCTGATGAATTAACATAAACTAGAGGTACCATCATGAAATTAGATTTAAAATATAAATTTTTCCTTTTTGGTTCCTGAGCTTTTCTCAAAGGAGAACACAGGACGACCAAAAAAAGAGACAATTTAGACAAGTGTTTTTCCCATGGTTGACTATCTGTACAAGACTTGTAAGACAGGCCTGGATCACTTGTTAATTTCATTAATAGATAAGGGAACATTCAGAAGTACAGAAAATAAAGAATGTGACCATTAAATAATAATTTGTTGCACTTAGTTCTTGCATGAGGCCTATTGTGACCTAAATTCAGTGTTGTTCAGTGGTGCACAATTCTGTCCAAGATTGTGATGTGGATTTTTATTTCCTATTTCAGGAACCATATATTGTATTGTGGTACATCTACCATGAACACTTCCAAGAAGGAAGTG